>CAMOHE010032169.1:0-20163 GCA_946598075.1 Artocarpus hirsutus
AGACTGATATTGATAACCCTTATCAATTCATTTCAGTATGGCCATACATTTTACTTCAGTCTAACTTATCGAGGGGCCCTTAGATATCTTTCTCATGATAAATGAGGGACAAATTGCTTCTTAACCACTCACATTCTTTACATGATTCACTTTATATCCAACAATAATCCATTCTATCATCCTATTAAAGATAATATCAGATTGTGTCAAAATATAGAACTTGTCATGTAGGAAACCATGATGATTTCAGGTCAGAGGACTAGGATAATACTATTATGATGAGAATCACTTATGACACTTACCCATGTAGTATTCTCATAGCGAGTCGATCCAATACATCATTTCTTAAATATGTATCTATGAGTTGACTTAGTATCTCATACGCATGATTAGTAAAACATAATCATCAGTCAAACTTCATACTAGTCTTCATTCATTATTATCCCAATAATACTGATCGACTAGGGATAATTGAGATTATAATTCAATTTTCACCTAAGAGTTTTACTATCAAGTCACATACTTGATGACCTTAGGTAAAATTAACTATTCATTAAAAAATAATAATAATAATGAAAATGCCTCTTTATTAATAAAATGCAAATATAATGAAGTCAATATGTGGTCATTACATAATTGGCCTAGGGCACATCACCAATAGGTTGTCTAGTAGGTAGCTAGGGTTTTCCATGCTCGGATAGAGTCGATGGCCTCATACATGAAATAAACTAAATTGTTGCTCGGTCAATTTAAGTCTTGCGGTTTCAAGTAGATTCCAAGGTCCGAGAACTTTGAAGCCGACGCCCTTGCTCGATTGGCGTCAGGACTGGGAGGCGATGAGTTAACTTCAATACCTATTGAGAGGCTACTCGGGTAGAGTATAGCCGGAGCAGTGTCAGGCATAGCCGAACAGGCCACTGCCGCTTGGATGGAACTGATCATCTGATACCTAACCAAAGCCGAATTGCCCGACGACAGGGAAGAAGAACGTCAGATCCGCAATAGCTTAGCTCGATATTTGATGATCGATGGCAAGTTATATCGGCGCGGCTATACAACCCCATGCCTCAGGTGTGTAGGGCCGAATGAGGCCCAATACTTGATGAAGGAAATCCACGAAGGCATCTACGGGAATCATTCTGGGGGGCAATCTTTAGCCCAAAAATGCCTTTGAAAGGGCTACTATTGGCCGACTATGTAGCAAGATTGCAAAGAATACGCTCAGAAATGAGTGAAGTGCCAACAATTTGCAAGGTTGCCTACGCACCACGCCGAGCCCCTCACTTCGGTTATGTCGGCGTGGCCGTTCGTGAAATGAGCCATAGACCTGATCGGACCCCTCCCATCAGCCCGGTCCCAGTTCAGATATTGCATTGTGGCCATTGACTACCTCACCAATGGGTGGAGGTGGAACCGTGCACCAGTATGACCGAGGCAAAATGCACCAACTTTGTCTGGAGGAACATCATTTGTCGGTTCGAAATCCCGCATACCATCGTCACCGACAATGCAAAGCAATTTGAGGTTGCAAGTTTTCTCTGCCTCTATGAGCAGCTCGGCATCAAGAAAGTATTCTCTTCCCCAAGCTATCCTTAGAGTAACGGGTAAGTCGAGGTAGTAAATAAAACTATCAAGGACAACCTGAAGAAGAAGCTCGAAGGCCTCAAGGGGGCATGGATCGACCAGCTCCTGAAACACCATTCTCGCTCATGTGTCAGTTTGTTTCCGTTTGATTTGAAGTCGGGCATATCGAATTCAAATGAAATAGAAACTAAGTGACAAAAGTATTCAAGCAAACGGAATTGGCAAAAATTCAAACAAGAAGAAAAAAAAAAAGAAAAGAGTTCGGCCAAGAAATTCAGACCTTAAACCAGAAATTTTTTTTTTTTGGGTCCTCTTGTTTTCTTCTTTCCCTTATTTTTCTTTGCTTTTTCTTTCCTTTCTTTTTTCGTTCTGGATCCTTTTTGTTTTATGGTAAAACAAGAATCAACACACAAACGAGCAAGTGTGCACAAATAAACGAGAAACAAATGGAAACAAACGAATTCAAATCAAATAGAAACTAACGGACACAAGTATTCAAGCAAATAGAATTGGCGAACATTTGAAAAAGAAGAAAAAAATGAAGAAAATAGTTCGGCCAAGAAATTTAGACCTTAAACTAGAATGTTTTTTTTTTTTCTTTTTCCAGGTCCTCTTGTTTTCTTCTTTCCCTTGTTATTCTTTTCTATTTCTTTCTTTTCTTTTTTTTTCTTTTCTTATTGGATCCCTTTTTTTTTGTTTTTGTAAAACAAGAATCAACACACAAACGACCGGGTGTACACAAATAAACGAGAAACAAATGGAAACAACCGAATTCAAATCAAACTAAAACGAACTGGCACAAGTATTCAAGCAAACGTAATTGGCAAAAATTCGAACAAGAAGAAAAAAAAGAAGAAAAGAGTTTGGCCAGGAAATTCAAACCTTAAACCAAAATATTTTTTTTGGGTCCTTTTGTTTTCTTCTTTCCCTTGGTTTTTCTTTTCTTTTTCTTTCTTTTCTTTTTTTTTTCTTTTCTTATCGGATCCCTCTTTTTTTTTTTTTTTTGGTAAAACTTGAATCAACACACAAACGAGCAGGTGTGCACAAATAAACGAGAAACAAATGGAAACAACCAAATTCAAATCAAACGGAAACCAACAACACAATTATTCAAGCAAATGGAATTGGAAAAAATTCGAACAAGAAGAAAAAAGAGAAGGAAAGAGATAGGCCAAGAAATTTTGACTTTAAACTACAATTTTTTTTTTTAGGTCCTCTAGTTTTCTTCTTTCCCTTGTTTTTCTTTTCTTTTTCTTTCCTTTCTTTTTTTTTCTTTAGTTTTCAGATCCTTTTTTTTTGTTATAGCTAGAATCAACACACAAACGAGCATGTGTGCACTAATAAACGAGAAACAAATGGGGACAACCGAATTCAAATCAAACGGAAACTAACTAGCACAAGTATTCAAGCAAACGAAATTGGCAAAAATGCAAACAAGAAGAAAAAAAAGAAGAAAAGAGTTGGGCTAGCAAATTCAAACCTTAAATCGGAATATATTTTTTTTGGGTCCTCTTGTTTTCTTCTTTTCCTTGTTTTTTTTCTTTTTTTCTTTTCGGATCCTTTTTTTTTTTTTTTTGGGTAAAACTAGAATTAACACACAAACAAGCAGGTGTGCACCAATAAGCAAGAAACAAATGCAAACAATCGAATTCAAATCTAACAGAAACTAACTGACACAAGTATTCAAGCAAACAAAATTGGCAAAAATTCGAACAAGAAGAAAAAAAAGAAGGAAAGAGTTCGGCCAATAAATTTAGACCTTAAACCAGAATGGTTTTTTTTTTTTTTTTTTTTTTGAGTCCTCTTATTTTCTTCTTTCCCTTGTTTTTCTTTTCTTTTTCTTTCTTTTCTTTTTTTTTTTCTTTCTTTTCTTTTTGGATCCCTTTTTTTTTTTTGGTCGTAAAACTAGAATCAACACACAAACAAGCAGTGTGCACAAATAAACGAGAAACAAATGGAAACAACCGAATTCAAATCTAACGGAAACTAACTGACACAAGTATTCAAGCAAATGGAGTTGGCAAAAATTTGAACAAGGACAAAAAAAGATGAAAAGAGTTTGGCTAAGAAATTCCGAACTTAAACCAGGATTTTTTTTTCGGGTCCTCTTGTTTTCTTCTTTCCCTTGTTTTTCTTTTCTTTTTCTTTCTTTTCTTTTTTTTTCTTTCTTTTCTTGTTGGATCTCTTTTTTTTTTTTTTTGTAAAACTAGAATCAACACACAAACGAGCAGGTGTGCACAAATAAACAAGAAACAAATGGAAACAACCGAATTCAAATCAAATGGAAACTAACTGACACAAGTATTGAAGCAAACGGAATTGGCATAAATTCAAACAAGAAGAAAAAAAAGAAGAAAAGAGTTCGGCCAAAAAATTCAAACCTTAAACCAGAATGTTTGTTTTTTTTAGGTCCTCTTGTTTTCTTCTTTCCCTTGTTTTTCATTTCTTTTTCTTTCTTTTCTTTTTTTTTTCTTTCTTTTCTCTTTGGATCCCTTTTTTTTTTTTTGGTAAAACTAAAGTCAACACATAAACGAGCAGGTGTGCACAAATAAACAAGAAACAAATGGAAACAACCGAATTCAAATCAAACAGAAACTAACTGACACAAGTTTCAAGCAAACGAAATTGGCAAAAATTTGAACAAGAAGAAAAAAAAAATAAGAAAAGAGTTCGGCAAAGAAATTCATATCTTAAACCAGATTGTTTTTTTTTTTTTGGGTCCGCTTGTTTTCTTCATTCCCTTGTTTTTCTTTTCTATTTATTTCTTTTCATTTTTTTCTTTTCCTATCGGATCCTTTTTTTTTTTTGGTAAAACTAGAATCAACACACAAACGAGCAGGTGTGCACAAATAAACGAGAAACAAATGGAAACTACCAAATTCAAATCGAATGGAAACTAACTGACGCAAGTATTCAAGCAAACAAAATTGTCAAAAATTCGAACAAGAAGAAAAAAAAAAGAAGAAAATAGTTCGGCTAAGAAATTCATACCTTAAACCAGAATTTTTTTTTTCGGGTCCTCTTGTTTTCTTCTTTCCCTTGTTTTTCTTTTCTATTTCTTTCTTTCCATTTTTTTCTTTTCTCATCGGATCCCTTTTTTTTTTTTATAAAACTAGAATCAACACACAAACGAGCAGGTGTACACAACTAAACGAGAAACAAATGAAACAACCGAATTCAAATCAAATAGAAACTAACTGACATAAGCATTCAAGCAAATGGAATTGGCAAAAATTCAAACAAGAAGAATAGAAAAAAGAAAAAGAGTTCGGCCTAGAAATTCAAACCTTAAACCAGAATGTTTGTTTGTTTTTTTTCGAGTCCTATTGTTTTCTTCTTTCCCTTGTTTTTCTTTTCTTTTTCTTTCCTTTCTTTCTTTCTTTTCTTTCCGGATCCCTTTTTTTTTGTGGTAAAACAAGAATCAACACACAAACGAGCAGGTGTGCACAAATAAACGAGAAACAAATGGAAGCAAACAAATTCAAATCAAATGGAAACTAACGGACACAAGTATTCAAGCAAACGGAATTGGCGAAAATTTGAACAAGAAGAAAAAAAAGAAGCCTTTATCGAACAACTGCTCGGACTGCTAGAGGAGAAACACCGTTCTCAGTTATGTACGGCACTAAAGCCGTTATACCTGCCAAAGTCGGTTTACTAAGCTTTAGAATCGAGCACTTCGAGGTGGCACGAAAGGCCGAAGTAAGAATGTCCAAACTGGATTTCCTCGAAGAGAAAAGAAACTAGGTTGTCATTAGGACTGCAGCCCGAAACCAAGTTGTTGCCATGTATTATAATAGGCGGGTCCAACCGAGAAGTTTCAAAGTTGAGGACTTGGTGCTGAAGAAAGTCACGGTCCCTCAACCCGGGCTGGGAGACTTTGGACCAAAATGGGACGGACCTTACAGAGTCATGGGGATTGTTCGGCCAGGAACATATACGCTATCTGACAACGACAATAATTTGCTCGGCCACCCTTGGAATGCCGAGCACCTCAAAAGATTCTTTTGTTAACACTAGCCAGAAACGCTTTTTGACTTCTAGCTACGTGCCCTTGTAACTAGACCTATTGAATAGGACTGGAATGTAAATACCATACATCAATGAAATACAAAATTCCAGCACTGTTCCATTGAGCAATAAGCGTTTAAGGAATCTCAAGCCCCGAATAGGGTTATTTCGACTGCAGCTCGGTTATCCAAACATAAATCCTGAACACGGATCGTCCTAACCGCCAGTTAAGCTAGGGGGCTGAGCAAGTCAGCCGACTACGTCTGCCCTGTGCAGACAGCCTGCAAGTTGTCCAAGCAGGATAAAGTCCTGACCACCATTAGACTTGTACAAGTTTCCAACTTAAACAAAGGGGGGCTACGACAGGGCACGGGTCATCACATGCCGTTGTGCTCTGCCCAACCGAGAAACGGGTGATCTAACAGGACCACTACAATGTGCTCGGACAAACTCGGGTGATCATCAGGTATACAAGTCGGCATAAACTGGGTTGAAAAAGTTTGGGAACAAGTATGGAACATATCTTTCGAGAAGCACCTAACTTGATCGAAACTAACTAATCAACCTTAAGTTGAGATACTGACACCTCCGAGGAACTCCCCACATTTTGCATATTTGAGAGTAAGTTTACTTGGGATAAAATTTCAAAACTCGAGTATCATCTCGAAAGAGAAAAATGTTATTAATTGAAGGTAGTGGGGAGGTACAAATAACCGGGCACCTCCCGAGCCTGAATTTAAAACAAAAATAAAGATTAAGCCTGGGCCCCGTCCCAGGCATCATCCTCGCCGCCGTCGCCCTGTTCTTCATTGGCCTGGTCTGCCTCGCCGCCACTAACATCCTACTCATCCTCGTCGTTATCGTCCACCTCGACAACCTTAGATGCTTGGGGTGCTGCCGCCTGCCCGGGCTCGATGACTAGTTTCGACCAGTTAAAGTTGGTAGCCTCGGGATACCATGCGATCAGCATCTCCCTCAGGTCTGCCATCTCGAAGTAGTAGAGGTCATTTTATGCCGGGGTTTCCTTGAATTCCTCCATGGCTTGCACAAGCCAGCTTGGGAGCTCTTCTTCATGGCGACGGTTCTCCTCTAAGAGACGGCCCTTGACCAGCTCAGAAACCTCGAGCTCCTCCCTCGCTTTCTCCGTCGCATCCTTCGCCTTCTTTAGCTTCTCCTCAGCTTGGGTTAGAGATGCTCGGATTTGATCTAGTTCCTTGTTCTTCTCACCGAGCTCTCTCTCAACTCCCTGAAGCCTGACGAGGGCCCTATCACGCCTTTCCCTAGCATGGTGGACTTCTTTCTGCCCCATGGAGTAGGCCAGGTGGGTGTACGCGCTTGCCTGTGGAAACAAGGGCTGTCAGTGAACAATTAATTAACAGGGGTTGATAGAAAAGTTGGTGAGGCGAGATGCTTACCAGGGCAGCTGATCAAAAGGTTGCCTCGGACACGCCTAGGAGGCCCTTGCCTTGAAGGTCCCTTAGGAGGTTGTCTTCGGGAATAGTGTCCGTAAGGCGGTCGAAGATGTGCCTCTGGTATTTGGCTTGCCTCCTAGGCACGCCGGCCTTAGGAGTAACACTTGAAGAGGCCCCAACTCCTGTTGCCTCGGGCTGCTGTTATTGGACTACTGGGGGCTGCGGCTTGGGCCGAGAAGGGTGCTCTGCTCGAGGAGTCCACTTACGCTTTCTCCCAACATCCACGTGCTTGCCCTTCTGAATGCGATCCATTGCGGCACACCTCTCCTCCGTAGCTGCTAATCTAGGCCTGGACGACATCTCTGCAAACAATAAAAGCCAAGTCAGAATCAGGTCAGCAAGCGCCAAAAAGAAAGTCAATAAAACTTAGACCGACCTCCAACCTAGAGTGGACGCGACGGGTTGAGAGCCTTATCACGTCCTCGAGATCCTCATCTGCTACAAATGGCCCCACTTTGAAGGAGCCACCTGAGGAGTTCTCAGGGTCTGACGATGATGACTCCCTCGTTGGCCGACTAGATCAGACTCTGCTTGGTCCCGGGATGTCTATGGTGCTCGGCCTAGCGACTATGACCTGCTCGGTACCTCAAGCAGGCTGGAAGCTACTCGGAGGATTTATTTCGTTGGTTCCCCTGAACCAACCGTAACAGGCCAGGATCTCTTTGCTGAGTAAGAAGGTCTGCTGCCTTCGCTCCTCTGGCTTCTCAAAGAGATCCTCGGCCACCCTGATGATGGCCCGAGGGGCCCATGGTTTACTGCAGACTTGCCCCTGCTTGAAGGTCCTCAGGACACGTTGATCCTTGGGAATTGCCTCACTGGCCTAGGTTAAATAGTTCCCCCTGACGTAGAGCCATTCATACTTCCAGACCTTATTCGAGTCGGGGTTGCCTAGGATGAAATCCTTCCTGAAGCTAGTGAAATAGTACCAGCCAAACTGTCGGGGAAGCTTCTTCATCTTAAACACTTGCTTAAAGGCCTCCCATGACATCTCGGTAGCCCGGTAGTACCTCCACAAAATGTACATCCCGATCAGCAGCCTATAGCTGTTTGGGTTCAGTTGAGCTGGGCACACGTTAAGATCATTCAGTGCCTGGAGGAGGAAGGGGTGGAACAGCAAGCGCAGCCCAGCGTGGAAAAACTCTGTGTACAATGTAATGCACCCCTTAGGTGGGGTCAAGGAAGAGTCTCCTTCCTCAGGTGTGATCATGACAATGTCGTCGGGGATACTAAACTCGGCCTGAAGGTCCATCAGCCGACACTCCGTCATTGCACTAGAATAGTCTGCCGTCGAGGTCTGCCCTGGTCGGCTGACCCTATATGCAGTAACACCTCAGACACGCGCTACTCTGATTTCCTCGTCTGCTAGGGGGCTCTCAACTAGTTCTGCCTCTTCAGGCCGCCGCTCCTCGTTAAAAATCTTGATGGTCATTCTGCCTACAACTAGGGCAGAGGCTCCGGATTGTCACCCTGATGTGCCCGATATATCGGCCGCCACATTTATCTCGGCCCTCTCTTGGGCAGTAACTCGGGAAGAGACGGCAGTTGTTGTGTCGATATACGGGTCCTCACCCCTGCACGGTCTCACGGGGTTTCGTCCGCTCAGCATGTCCAGGAACTCTTGTTCGAGGACAGTCCGATAATCAAGCCGTAATGTTTGCGCTAGCCGCCTAGCGCTTGCCGGTCTAGATGGCGCATACCCGGTCCTGGTGTCCGCCAGAGGAGTTGGCGTCTCCGAGCTGCTCTCCGACCAGGAAATATCTACGTTTTGGGAATCTGACAAATCACTCATTTTGAACTCCTCGGGAATTACCTGTTTGGCTAACGTGTGCTCGAGAAATGAAAAGAACTCAGGTTGCAGTTAATAGCTCGGTAGTCGAAACTCGGGAGCAAAATGTCTTCTCAATCGTGTGTGCGAAGGACGAAAAAGGGAGGCCTATTTATAGCCATTTCACGCGGGAATTCTAGGCACAAAAGACAAAGAAGAGCGATGATTACACCTGACAGGCGACGCAGTCGATCGCAGAACGATGCGTGTCCCTGACAATCTCTACAACCCTTCATCTCCCATCATCTCGGGATGCCTCTTGATGTTCCTTCTTAAGCCGACCTCACTCGCTCAACATAGTCCACCCGACTGGACACCGACCAGGTGAACTGGGGGGCTACTATTGAGGGTGAGCTCGGTGCCACCGTCGAGGAGCCTATCTCTCAGTGGTCGGCCATATAGCTCGACAGTAGGCCTATGGGAATCACAACTAACCCCAATTACGCTCGAGGCACCATCCGAGGTGCTCAACAGGGCTCCTTCGAGCCGCACGTCCAAGGGTGCCTCCTCGGACTCAACACCAGCTCGGGTCGGACCCTCGTCCTAGTTAGTTGCTACTCGCCATCACTGGCCCGCAAGTGGCAAACAACTCACCATCGGATGCAAGTCCATCCATCGACGGAGGGATGCGACACTTGTCTCTTGCCACCTGACATGCCATGATGTGACACCTAGGTTGTGGGTGAAACCCACCTAACACCCGGTCTAAGTGGTAACCTATAAATAGGGCGCATTTATTGCATTCAAGGCAAGCAAGCTCCTTCCCAACCGACTAGTTCCCGACCTCTACTGAGCACCTCCTGCCTTGAGCATCGGAGAACCCTTGTCTTGTTTAACGACTAACGTGCCTCTGAGGTGTCCCTCCTCTTGTTGCAGGCCGACCAAACCAGGTAGAGACGAACAGGGAAGAGCTAAGCACCATGCGCAGTCGCACGTGGGTGTTGATACAATGCCGGAACTCAATAAGCATCAACAATAAGGTTATTGTTTAATAGTGGAGAGTGATCCTTTAACTGGTTTCGTCATTATTGTTTTGTGTTTATTAATTATGTTGTCTTTTTAATAATTTAGTTTATATTCAACACCCCACACCCCCCTCCCCCTCCAAAATTGTGTTACCTTTAATGTGTCTTAAGTTTTTAGAGTCAATAAGTAAATAACTAGACCCAATCCTCTATGGGACCGATCCTTACACAACACTACACTTAATAATAATGACACTTAAAATAGGGTTAATTTGGTGCTTCCTAAGGGCATCCCAATACCAGTTGTTGGAAAAATTGGTTCAACAACATAGCAGAATTTTCAAATATTTATTTAGGTGAAGAGCTTGATTGGTCCCCATCCTTTTTAAAAAGGTGTGATTTGGTCTTCAACTTTGTTTTTATTTAATTGGGTCTAACCTTTTCAAAAAGGTGCCATTTTCTCGCAACCACACACGTTGCACTACGGATCAACCTTCCTACGACCGTGATGGTGCGAGCAATATTTGGTGCAAGGGCAAGCCTTCTTTGTCCCTTCACGTAGTGGTGAAGAAAATATGGCACGAGGGTGCCATTTGTTGTTGGAAATATTGATTCGGTGACATATTGGAACTTTAAAAATTGTATTAATCACCCAAAAACATAATAATAAATAGAATTCTTATTAAACGTACCTATTGATGAATCAGAAGCAGCATATCTAACTGAAAATCTTAACCTTTAGACCTTCAATGTTACGTCTCTTCCTTCTAGTTGTTGTGTGTGGCCACAACTCAATAAAAAACTCACCACAAACTCTCCTTTAATTTTTCTCTACTAAAAGATGTACTAAAGCACTCTTTCTCCAACTTAGCATAAATGAAGAGGAGAGTCACCTATTTATAGAGTTCATAAAAGGAGGTAGAAGTCTACCAGGATTAGTAGAAGATTTTTCTCTCTCCTCCTTAAGCACCACACATTAATCATAGTGTGTCATCATCACCACGCGTATCAACTACTGATAGGGGAAGGATTTGAATCCCAGCCAATCACAATATAGGACTTTGTGATTATCTATAACATCTAGAATAATTCTCACTTAAATAATTATATTTAAATTATTCTAGATAATTATCTAAGTTAAATAATTATGAATAAGTATCCTTTATTCAAATTTAAACACAATTAGGATTTGAATCAATTATTTAGACAATTAACTATCACAAAGTCCCAAAATTAAAGTTGAATAAATATTATCCTAAAATTAATTAATTAACTAAATGCTTAATTAACCAATTTCTAGACCTACCATTTCGATAAGTGCCTAAAATCCTTTTGGACTGGGCTCGATGCCACACGCATGTTGAAAAAAAGTACGTAGTGGAATTTTAAATTTTTTTTTTATATCAGAGTATTTTTCAAAACGCAAGTTTGACATGCTATATGCATAAATTAACCAAATTTTACTAACCTTGTATATGCAAAAAAGCTCCTGTAATCAATGAGGAAAATTAACGTTCTAAAAGGACCTCAACCAACTGGTCTTCTTTATTATTCTCTATCTACGATCGGAGTGAGTGTGGGCTCACGTCATTCAGCTTTTCCTCAAGTGGTTCTCCTTCCAACTAATTGAGAAATACCCAAAGCTATAATTCGTGATTTGTGAATGATAGCTCTTTGGGGAGTTTTAGAGTCACACTAACAGCGTCTCACTCTAGATTTCTTAACTGATCTAAATAATAATGAGACTCACTCCCCTTTTATAGAGATTGGGCCTAGGAGCTAGTCCTTATCAGATAAGGCCTCAAAAATTCGAATCAGAATCAATATCTGATAAGATTTGCATGAAAACACATAATCCTTTTATCGCCCAGTCGACAGGCTGAACTAGCAGATTGGCTTGCAGAACCTCCTCAGTCGACACGTCGAACTTAAAGATCGGCCTGCCAAACTTGCGTTAAAAAGTTCCCTATGAATCTTTATTTCTGACCTGAAGTTCATGGGATAAAGCTTCAGTTTTAATTCAAATAACCCGATAAAAAAGTTATCCGATTAAAACAGTCATATCTAGATAATCTCTAGGAAAATAAATATTCCTAATAATTCAACTAGTTTATCTTGAATTAATTCAAAATTAATCTAACCGACAAACAAACATGAATTATCTGATCCCGATAATTCAATAAGTTTATCTTGAATTAATTTTATCACAAAATTAATTAAACTAATAAACAAATACGAATTATCTGATTTTACTAAATTTCAACTAATCTGATAAATCTGACATAAGTCACCAATTATTGGAAAAGCACGCCGTATCATTAAAGGATTTTTATGAGCTTGCAAAGGGGACCTGATGGACCTATATAGTTTAAGCTCCTGATAATTATGAAACCCAATATCCCAGAAATACATTTCATAATTATCAACTCCAACGCTACTGCACTAAAAGCTCAGAGCTGCACCTCGAACTATATAGAATTACGAAGCTTGTATAGCTAAGTCTCCATGACATATCATAATGTATCGTATCCCTATAGGATTATCCATGATCGACTTAAGGACAAGTTTTGTCTTACCTTCCCGATTATTTTTCTCTTATGTTCCATTATCTCACTATCAAAAAACTTACCATCCTAAGATAGTATACCATTTGGTTACACCTATGTATCTAAATGGTTGAGCGCTCCAGTTTTCTAATCATAGGATAACACATATAAGAGGATAACGTTACTCCTAAAGAAGAGCTATAGATTTCATATCTATAAATAACAGGTCTATGCTATCAAGGGTCATGCATCCAACGTACCAACATGCGTACTACTATTAAAAGGTGGATGACACCCTTCGGTACATCAAAAGACACAAGTCAAGACAACGGGCTCATTATTCATCTCAAGATTAAGATACAATACATATGAGTGTCTAAAGTGAATCAATTTGCCAAGATAGAATTATTAATCTAAATCAATTCACTTTATGTCCCGATCCAACACATCGTCACTTATGACAATGAGCCAATGTTTTTATTCATGGAGTCCACATTCGATGGTCAAAACAAACCATCTCTCATTAAGGATATAGACAACATAACAATCTTTGCAAAAATAAAGTGCCCAACTTTATTCCCTTGATTACAGATCTTATTATTTAGACCGTCACCTTTAGAATCGTGTCTTTCGCATAATCTATCCATCATATGCCTAATTTTAAGGTTTAGACTGACAGTCTCAGACTATTATTCGCTTAACATATATTCAACAAATATAAACGTAAAAAGGACAAGATTTGGTTTATAAATAATAACTAAATTCTTTATTGAAACAAATGTCTCCAAAAACATACTACATTTTTACACCGTAGGGCATACATGTCCAACAATCTTCCACTTGTACTAAGTGAGTAAATATGACAAATCTCGCATCCACATAGCTTCCACATGTCTCTCAAAGACTATCCTAGCAAGTGCCTTTGTAAATGGATCAGCTAAATTGTCATCTGATGCGATTTTACACACCGTGACGTGCCCACCCTTGACAAATTCCTTTATTACATGATACTTTCGATCAATGTAATTAATCTTCTTATGAAATCTTGGTTCCTTAGCGTTAGCTACCACCACACTGTTATCACAGTACAGTGATACCATCTTATGCATACCAAGAACTATCTCAAGATCCTCAAGGAACTTGTGAAGCCACACTGTTTCTTTCGAGGCATCACTAGCTACCACATACTTAGCCTCCATTGTTGAATCTGAGGTGCAATCTTACTTCACACTTCTCCAACTGATGGCACCGTTGCCCAGAGTAAACATAAAACCTGAAGTCGATCTCTCAGAATCCAGACTGGATTAGAAATCTGAATCTGTATATCCTGAAGGAGTTAAGTCCTCACCTAAATACACGAGCATATACCCTCGAGTCTTTCTCAAGTACTTGAAAATATGCTTGACCATAACCCAATGGTTCGATCTTAGATCCGCCTGAAATCAACTTACAATCCCGACCGCATAATAAATATCCAATCGTGTACAAAGCATTGCATACATAAGACTACCCATTGCCAAAGCATAAGGCACCTTCTTCATGTATTATCTTTCTTCCTCAGACTTTGGAGAGTCTTTCTTAGAAAGAGTAATTCCTAACCTAGATGGTTGCCCACCTTTCTTGGAATCTTGCATTGCAAACCTCCTAATAATTTTAACTATGTAGCCGGCTTGTGATAAAGCTATCGTTTTGTTCTTCCTATGTCAAAAGATCTGGATACCAAGAACAAAATTAGCCTCACCCAATTTCTTCATGTCAAACTGCTTGGTCAGCCATAGTATGACCGATGACAATGCCCCTATGTCATTGCTAATTAGCCAAATGTCATCTGCATAAAGCAGTAGAAAAACCACTTTTCTATCCTTAAAGTGTTTGTACACACATGGTTCATTCACATTTTGTGAAAACCCATAAGTCTTGATCACTTATCAAATCTTATGTTCCAAGAAGTGGAAGCCTACTTAAGTCCATAAATTGACTTAAGTAGCTCATAAAACTTACCCCTCTTGACCGTTGACCTTGAACCCATCTAGTTGCTCCATATATATGGACTCATCAAGATAGCCATTTAGAAAAGCCGTCTTGACATCCATCTGCCAAATCCTGTATTCGAATGCAGCAGCTATAGACAAGAGAATCCGAATGGATTTAAGCATGGCTATAGGCAAAAAGGTTTCCTCGTAATCGATTCCTTCCTTTTGCGTATATCCCTTAGCTACTAGTCTAGCCTTAAAGGTTTCGACCTTTCCATCTACTCCTCTCTTCCTATTGTAGATCCACTTACACCCTATGGGTTTTACCCCTTCAAGAAGATCCACAAGTTCCCAGACTTGATTAGTCTACATAGGCTTCATCTCTATATTCATGGCCTCTGTCCAGAGTTTCGAATCAACATCCTCCATAGCCTCTATGTAAGTATAAGGATCCCTATCATGTTTATCCAGTTCAGCCAAAAAGGTCTCACCATTGAGCATATACCTCTCGAGTTGATGCTTGATCCTCCCACTACACCAAAGCTCCTTAGATTGTTGTTTAGGTTTGTTTGGTTTTTCTACTCTAATTGGAGTGATTTCTACCGAAACTCCCGAAGTGATTAGATCACTCCTCAACTCCTCAAGCACCACTTTGCTTCAAGGTTTAAAGTTGTCCATGTAACTCTCCGTAAGGAAAGTCGCATTAGTTGAAGCCACAACTTTATTTTCCTTTGGGTTATAAAAATAACCCCCTTTAGTTCCTTTTGGATATCCTACAAACATGCAAACTTTCGAACATGCTTCCACCTTACTCGCATCTTTAAACAGAAGATGAGTCAGACATCCCCATATGCAAATATGGTTTAAGAATGTCTTCTTGCTCGTCCACAACTCAAAAAGAGTTTTAGGGACTGATTTTGAAGGTATGTCGTTCTAAAGATAACATGTAGTTTATAGTTTATATCCCCAAAAGGACAAAGGCAATGATGAATAACTCATCATAGACCTAATCATGTCCAATAAAGTCCTATTTCTTCTCTCTACTATTCAATTCTACTACAGAGTGGAATAAAATCTCATTTTCTAATAAGTGTCCCAAGAACTCATCAGAAAGGTATTCACCACCTCGATCGGATCAAAGTACCTTTATGGGTCTACCCAATTGCTTTTCCACTTCAACCTAAAACTCCCTGAACTTGTCATAAGTTTTGCTTTTATGATGCATTAGGTACACATACCCATACTTTGAGTAATCATCAATAAAAGTGACGAAATACTCATACCCTCCTCGTGCCCGGATGTTCATCGGTCCGCAAACATCGCTATGCACAAGTTCTAAAACCCCTTTGGCCTTATTGTCCTTAGACCCAAATGGTCTTTTGGTCATTTTACCCTCCAAATAGGATTCATATTGAGGTATAGATTCCACACTTTAAGTGACTTAAAGGTCCATCCCTTATCAACCTTTGAATCCTATTCAGGTTAGAATGACCAAGGCACAAATGCCAAAGATAAGTCTTATTAGAGTGCGAAGTTTTAAGTCTTTTAGATTTATTATCATTCATCTCGGCATTAAGCAGTAAGTCCATCTTAGGTTTGATAAAATATAGATTATTTTGCATCCATCCAAAACAGATAAAAGATTTGTTTTTATGAATTACCACTTTATTATTAAAAGAAACTAAATAAGAGTCTTTAAATAAACAAGCTATAGAAATTAAACTTCTTTTAAGTTTAGGAACATAAAAATAATCTTGCAAAATTAAAATATAATAATTATCAAAATGTAGATGGACAACCCCCACTACTTTAGCTAACACCAATGATCTATCGCCCATCCGAAGCTTGAAGTCTTCGTGCAACAGACTTCTCGTTGCTTTGAACCCCTGTAGAGAAACACAAACGTAATTAGTTGCACCGGAATCTATGATCCAAATGTCACTGGATTCCTCAGCTAAACAAGTTTCTAAATACAGAAGATCACACCTACTTTCTTGACAAAGGAAGTCCTTGCAATTCTTCTTGATGTGCTCGACCTTCCTATAGAAGAAGCACTTACGCTTTTTCAAATTCTTTCTCTTCTTTTTCTTGCTCTTATTGTTAGCAGGAATAGAAGAATTTTCATTCTTGGCCCATTGTTTATTTCCATTCCCAGGTTTGGGATTGGAACCAGGAGTAGCCACCAAATTGGCCTCACCACCAGCAGGAGACTCCTTGATCAACAGTTCGAACTCCTATAACTGTTTCAGTGTAGGTCAAATCTCGTCTATTGCTCAAGTTAAAAGTAGCTTTAAAGAGAATAAATTCCTTAGATAGAATCTCAAAGACCATAGTTATTTGAGTTTCAGCATTGATGTCGGCTTCATAGGTTTATGCCTCAGCGAGGCAACCCATGACCAACATCATGTGCTCCTTTACAAATGTCTCTGGTCTTTGTTTACAATTGAGAAGTTTCTAAAATGCCCCTTGCCGCTTAGTCAAAGCTTGGCCTCCAAACATGTCTTCTAGATTATCGAAGAGCTGTCTAGCAATCTCATAATCCTCATGTTGAGCCTATAGCACGTTATTCATGCTGGCCATAGCAGCAGGCCTGATCATTTGCATCTTTCTAATGATCATATGCTTGGATTTGATCATTGGTGGAATTTACCGTAGGCTCAGGAGGACAAGGGGTTGTCAACACAAATTTTAGTTTCTCAAAAGATAGGAAGATGTCCAAGTTCCATTTCCAATCATTATAATTTTCTCTGGTTAATTGGTTTTTATCAACTATCGATGATAAAGCGTTTTTAGACATTTTTAATATACAATAAAGAATTACATACCAAACACAAGCAAACATATCATAATAATTTAGTAAGATAACACAATCATGTAAAAACATACAAATATGTTTATGTGTCAAAACCTTAAAAATATCAAAACCTTACGACGATAATTCCCTACTCATAATTCAACAAGCTCCTAGGAGAGTCTTACCAAATTCAATTAGGAACACGGATCCTCTCTTGATTAATATATGCCATCTAAAACCTGTATGATCTAGCATATATTAATAATCGTTTCTTTGGCCATTAATTTTATTAACAGAGCTCCTAGGGGAGGTTAATAATAAAATTAACATGAGTGTATAACCATCGTTTTAATATTTTTTTTATGATTTATAATCACCACCTAGGGGTGTGCAATCGTAAATCATGCTAAAATATCTTATCCTCTCGAAGATCCAATCTGGTACATGATGAAGTCCCTTCTTAGGGGTTGTAACCACCATGTGTTACCTATAGACCAATGATGGATGCCTTAGGTCCTCTTTTCGAAAACCTTCTCTTACTCATTCTTTTGAAATCAAGGTTTTATTTTAAAAACATGCATGAACAATTTTAATATAAGCGACACTTCTTATTCTATATGACATGCTATTAATATACATGGCAAATCATATTATAATGCAGACAAGCAAAGCAATCAAGCAAAGCTATAAGCAAAATAATAATAAATAATCGTAATATTATGGTTTCACCCTAGAGACTAAAAAATAAAGATTACAAGAGAATAATCGAAACATATTATCGATTATTTATCCTTGAATCCTCAAGCTGTATCCATTTTTATGTAATGCCCATCTTCAAGTCTTCAATCCAACATAGATCAAATACTCCATATTTTTTATTATATCTAAATTTTAATGTTTCTTAGAATTGTCCCAAAAATAAAATTAAAACTCATTAAAAATTGCACCTTTTTCGAAAAAAAAATTACAACTCTCTGTCGGCAAGCTAATTTGTGTGATCGGCCTGCCGATCATGATCTATCAACATGTCAATCTTTTTAGATAGGCTTGCCGATCATGATAGTTTCACCTGCGAAATTGAAAAGTTCAGCTTGCCGCCAGAGCCACAAGATTTCTACCCTGTTGACAGCCTACCGAACCCAAGAGTCCGGCCTACCGATGCTACAACCATTGGCCTATCGAACTGGAGGGTTCGACATGCCAACCAAGCAAAAATCATGCTTTTCAGACAATGTAAATTTAATGCAATTTATCAATTTTACTTTCAATAATTCAAAAACATAAAATTAGAGACTCATGATATACTTGGGAATGCCATCACGTATCTTCTAGATCTGTCTTTTTTGAATGATTATTTAATTACAAAATTCTTACAAATTTAAAATTAAATAATAATTCCTAGACAGAGATGATAGTTTGCTATCTAATTATATGAAAAACCTAAATACACATTCTAACATTTAAAGAACCATAACTAGCATAAATTAATCAATTAATAAATAATTAAATAAAATATTTAATCAACCATAATTAATTGATTAACATTCACTACGCAATCCATGACAACATATAAATATATGGAAACTTAGAATGCCAACTCTCTATAAAATTAATATTTAAGCATAGGAGAGATCAAAATCACATAATTTATACATATAGCATGATCGCAAACTCGTAAATTTATATAAAAACCATGTCTCTGATACCAATTGTTGAAAAAATAGTATGCAGCAAAATTTTAAAATTTTTTTATATCAGAGTATTTTCCAAAACACAAGTTTGACATGTTATATGCATAAATTAACTAGATCTTACTAACCTTGTAAATGTAGAAAAGCTACTGTAATCAATGAAGAGAAGTAATGTTCTAGAAAGACCTCGACTAACTAGCTTGCTTTACTATTCTCTATCCACAATCGGAGTAAGTGTGGGCTCACGTCATTCAGCTTTTCCCGATGTGGTTCTCCTTCGAACCAATTGAGAAATACCCAAAGCCATAATTTGTGATTTGTGAATGATAACTCTTCGAGGAGTTTCAGAGTCACACTAACAGCTTCTCACTTTAGATTTTTTAACAGATCTAAATAATAATGAGACTCACTCCCCTTTTATAAAGGTTGGGCCCAAGAGCTAGTTCTTATCTAATAAGGCCTTGAAAATTTGAATCAAAATCAATATCTGATAAAATCTGTGTAAAAACACGTGATCCTTTTATTGACCGGTTGGCAGGCCGAACTAGCAGATCAGTTGCCGAACCTCCAATTGGCAAGCTGAACTTAAAGATCGGCCTGTTGAACTTGCGACAAAAAGTTCCTTATGAATCTTTATTTCCTACTAGAGATTTTTGAGATAGAGCTTCAGTTTTAATTCAAACAACCCAATATATAAGTTATTTGATTAAAACAATCATATCTAGATAATCTCTAGGAAAATAAATCTTCTTAATAATTTAACAAATTTATCTTGAATTAATTCAAAATTAATCCAACCTATATGTTAGCCCAAGAATAACTACCCAAAAGGGGGGGTGAATTGGGTTTTCGATAACTTTTACAATTATTGGAAATTTTCTAAAGTAAAGTGCTTAAGAAGTAAATATGATAAGAGGATAATATGAGCACAACAAGGTAACAAATAAACAGCGATTAAGTAAAGAATAAGGATAAGAGATGCAAATGCTATTTATAGTGGTTCGACAAAAATGCCTACGTCCACTGTCGCCAAGCTAAACTCCCTTGCTTGACCTCTTGTACTATTAGACCGTCTTTTCGGCACAATCACTCCTTTATACAACTAGTGACTTGCTCAACCCAAGGCTCACCACACCTTCTTACAATGTAACAATTTTCCCGGAGATTGCCCAACCAAGGATTCCCCAAATTTACAAGGCTTTGGAAACCCAACAATGAAAGTAAGTGGTTGTAATTTTACACTCACAAAATATACACTCCAAAACAAAAGGATGAAAATACAATAGTAGTATGTGTTTGGAG
>CAMOHE010032179.1:0-50406 GCA_946598075.1 Artocarpus hirsutus
CTAGTAAGTATATTCATATCCTACTTGTAATTGTGTCATTTTATGTTTAACCTAACTCATAAATCTTTCTCTCAAGTTCATTATGGTTTCCTAGTCATCTAAATAGTGGACTTAGAAGTATTAAGCATGCATGAAACAATTACTCAACATAATCAGGAAAGCACAAACTAAACTACAAAGGAATTACGCAAAGCTTAATGAATAGATTAGATTGGAATCGTAGAGCAACAAAATTAATTTATAAATAAAAAATACAATAACAAGGGTCAAGCATTCTCAAAGCACAAAGCAAGAGATCTAGGAAAAACCTCATTGAAGTTGTCATTCTTCACAAAGTGTCTTCTTCAATCTCCCCCTTATTGCCTCCAAAATGCCTTCCTTTTTTTAGTTTGTAGAAATAAAAATTCAAACAAAAGAGTAAAACTAAGGACTAAAAAATAAAATCGCAATCTATAAATTTATTTCTCTCTTTTTTTTTTCCTTTTTCTTTTCCTTCCTCATTTTCTCTTTTGGTTTTTGCCTCGATTTGGTTACAAATGAGGTCTACTTGTACAAATCGTGTCTCCTTCATATCTCAGCTCTGGATCACACGCCGTTAGGAAATAGAGGCAAGTGGGGCATCTGACGCATTTGGACAGGCTGGCGGACTACGATTGGAGAGCTGAGAACCTTTGAAACGCGGCGTAACGACATTGGGTGCAGGGGCACTCAAACGTTGAGAAAATTGAATGCATCGCACTGGATTGTGCATAGGGTAAGTGCGTTGAGAGCTAAGCACGTGGTGAGCAGGAAACAGGCGAGCGCTGTGCTGGAGTTCCTAGATATGCGCGTGGGTCAGGTTCCACTACACGCGCGAGATAGGGTGCATCTAGAACTGTCGGCTGCAAACACTTGCGGCGTGACCTCTCCTCATCTAAACTCTGGGTTGAAGCCTGACGAATCCGGATGGATTTTTTTAGAAGCTTTTTTTTTTTCACCTTTTTACCCTTTTTTTTTTCCTATTAAGGGTTCGTTTGGTAAATAAATTTAAATTGATGAGTTCATTTGAGTTATATGATTTGAATTAAGATTTGAGTTAATGATTTGAATTGTTATTCAAATTGATGTTTGCATATGCATTTTAAGTTTTAATATGAGTATGGAATAAAATTAGAATTTGTATTTTGAGAAGTAGTGAAAATAGTTTTTGATTTATTAATAAATCTAATAAAATTTTAATGTTAATGATATTAAAAATTATACAATATAGATCTTAATTTGTTCATCTCTTCACTAGAAATACAATGAAAAAAGAATCATCTCATTTGGATATTAAATAAAGAAGTTAAATTTTTTTTTCTCAAATATATGAAAGAATTTTAGCTTTTACTGTAGCAAATATATTCGAGTATTAAAAGTTTAGGAGGAGGTCAGACTCTAAAAACTTGGATTCTTAATATTCAAAGGATTTGGATTTTAAGAAAAACAAACACGTATCTAAAGAATTCTTGATACTCAAATTCAAATTTGAGTCTTTGAGTCATTGAGTCTAAAAAATACACAAAACAAAATAAAAGGGGATTTGATGGTCCACATCCCATACTCATCTCCTTCGACATGACTACCAATCCCCGAGCCACAAAAGGAGCAGTCAAGACCTTATGCCAGTTTCTCTCATTCGGCAACCAAGGGTCTCCACTTGTCTCACCATCTCAATGCATCAACAGCCATTGCTAGAGCGGGGGTCTTACAAGAGATTACAGGACTCGAATCTTAGTGGACGAAAAAGAGATGCCTAGCAAAGGCATCCTAACCACAAAACCACTTCCTTCAGTGGTGTTTTGACCCCATTTACTCATGCCAATTTTACCAAACTTACTTGCATAAATGAGCATATATAAAATAATTAGAGAGGAAAATAAAACAAAAAAAAACATACACTAAAATTAAAACAAAATTATATAAGAATATAATAAAATTCTATAAATGAAATTAAAATCTCAAAAACATGGCCAAATTGTTTGTCAAAAAGTGCTGAAATAAACTTTCCCATTCATAAATTACAAGATGACATTGCAAGAACAATAAACTTAGAGTGTTTAGCATAACAGTTTGAATTCATCAATTTAAACCGTTTATAGTATAAAACTCTCAACAATTATAATATTTTAAACTAAAAATAATGGTTCAAACTTTTCTTCTAAACATGAGGTTAAATTCTTCTAGACAAGAATAACAATGAGAAAAGGATTAGAAAAACTCTTGATGGCCTTGGAAGAAAAGAACGATATGGCACTCATTTTAGATAACTTGTCAGAATCTATTCCTCTAGAAAATGTGGATGTAAGTTGATTTTTACAACGGGTCTTTTCGAGTACGTTGCCTGATGGGTTTCTATAACGTGAAACAAATACATCCACTTTCAGACGAAGAAGTTTGGGAATTATTTTAAGGAGAAAATATTTAGTGGGTGTTTGAAAAGATGGTGGGAACCAATGGTGAGAACCACTTTTACTGTAGCATGTGAAAGTTTCATACTGTAGTAATTTTTTTTATTGTTACTGTAACATGTGAGAGCTTTTTACTGTTTATAACTGAATTTGTGGTGGAAATTGAGTGGTTCATAGCTTTTTACTGTAACTGAATTTTTTTAGTCGTGGATGATTTTACCTCATTCAATCGAACAAAGCGCAAAGGATATTGTAACAGGATGTTCGGGTTTTCTCCTTGCTATTCTGACAATATGGCTGCAAGTAGGGGTCAACACCAAGTGGGTTGATTAGGTGGGTTTTTTAAAAATTTTAACCCACTTAGTTAAAGTTTGAGTGAGTTGATTTTAAATTTAACCTACCTAATCAACCTAAAGTTTAAAACTGACCACCCAACTAAAGATTGGGTGGATTGGGTGGTGGGTTGGTTATGTTAAATAATATAAAACGATAAAAAATCAAAACTAACAATTTAACATAAAATGAATCAAGAAGCTAAAATTTATAAGATATTAGTCTTATAAATGTTCAAAATTGTCTTAATAAGTTAAAACCAACATAAAGATATAGGCTTTGGAACACGAATTCAAATCAAATATATTAAGTCATGAACTAACAAATAAAACCATAATAGAAACCAATGCAACAAAAATACTAATTAGATACATCAATAAATATAGTGCATAATTGTCAACCTCCACTCAAACATACTTGACATTTGTAATATAGAATCTATCACCTAACATAAAACATTATATGCTTCCATTTATTAAAATAAATATAAAACAAATAATACACATATATTTTTTGTTAAAATGCATTTATCAACTTCTCACAGATGCAAGCAAGAGCATTTATAAAAATAAAAATAAAAAGTAAAAAGAACAAAACTAATACACTAATACTAGAAATAATTCACATCAAAATGCATTTGTCAACTATATATACGTATATAAATGAATTGTGTGGGCTCAGGTAAGATTGGGTTAGAAAAATCCTAACCCCAACTTGCCTAATGAAACCTTAGGTTAGATAAGGTTGGAATTACTCATCAAGTTCAGATTATCTTGCGTTGAATTAGATAAGTTAATTGAATTCATCGGGTTATCCGGTTTTTTTTTTTTTTCACCCTTAGCTGCAAGCATGGAGTAAATTACTTATGCCAGTGGAGAAGTGCATAGGACATTAAAAAAAAGGAAAATAAAGTAGGGAACTTAGTGGCACAAGTACTACGTTTCAAAAACGTGCGGCATAGATAATAATCAGTACGTGGCATTTTCGCGCTTATCTCATTTTCATTTACGTAAAATTGTACAATATATACTAGGGACTGGGATCCTCCGTCCAAATACGCATGTCCAAGTCCCTGTCCAACGAATTAAATAGGCCATGTGGTAAACCTTAATTGATCTTAACAGACTTAAAACGTTAATGTTCGTTCAACCTTTTTTTTTTTTTTTATACTTCTGCTAGAATTCCTTAGGTCAGCATCTTGTGTCCTTTTTTTTAATCTTCGTCTCATAAAATTGTTCAACAGACTTTTTTTTTTCATTCATTCCCTTAGAATAAAAAAAAAAGTGTGTTTGGTTTTTAGTTGGATATTGGTTTTATTCAACAAACAGTAAAAAAGCTCTCATATTTTATAATAAAAAGTAAAAAATTATTACAATATAAAACTCTTACATACTACCGTGTTTTTAAATAAATTTAGTCTCAATTATTGGTATTAACTACATTTGCCAAATACTTTAAAAATCTCACTATATTTTTTTATTATCATTAAAAAAAACCCGTCTTTTTGTTTTCAAATCTAGAAATCTTTTACTTTTCTTTTCTTTGTTGTTAATGGAATTTCGGGGTCAAGAGAATCCGAATCACAGAAATCTGTTGGAGCTAAAGTTGAATCCTACATCCGATTACCTTTATTTTCGTTTTTTGATTTCCTGTTGTTCCTTGCTTTGGTTGCTGGGCACTTCTCTCTAATTGTATAATCTCAGCTTTGTTCCATCTCTAATTCCATTTTGCTCATTTAAACTAGAGAGTCGTGAAAGAAAGAACATGGTTGATATCCAACAAAAAGAAAAAAAAGAACCCATGATGACTTCGTCCTCCTTTTTTTTTAATAATATTTCTCTCTCTTGGTTAAAAACGCTGAAAGAAGCATAGAAAAATAAAAAATAAAAAAAAGAAGGCAAATGATGTTACCGCTGATTAACACTTATAAGGTGTTTAAAAAGTATGGTCGGAACCAATGTTAGTTAAAAATATTGTGATATGTTAGAGTTTTATATTATAATAATTATTTGCATTTTACTGGAGCTCTTGAGAGCTTTATACTATTTATTAGTTAAAACCAGGGTGAACAAAAAAACCAACAACTCAACGAACTTAATTAACTCACCCAACCCAACTCAAGATAACCTAAACCCAACGAGTAATTCAATTCAACCCAACCCAACCCAACCCAACCCAAGGTTTTAGTGGGTGGGTTTGGGTTGGGATTTTATCAATTCATCCTTACTCGAACCCACCCAATCTATTTATATATACATATATAGTATTTTATATTATATATTTATAATTTTAATATACATATTACACATACACAAAGCTCAAAAATGCATTTTTAACGTGTATTATTTCTAGCATTTTTGAATTATTTTGGCTCTTCTTTTTAATTTTTTTTTTATGAATGCTCTTGCTTGGATCCATGATGTCTTGCCCAAAATGTTTCTTTAAACGCGGACGTTTGCAATACAGATAGAGATTGTCGTATCTACAGGAGATGAAAAATTTGCAACTTGAGAGATTGATAAAAATAAACGTTTAAAAAGGCAAACAATTTTTTAAAACAAAGTTTAAAATAAAATAAATATTTTTTTATGAATTTTTATTTAAAATTTAAAATATAAAATTAACAAGGTAAGGTTTTGAGAATTACTTATATGTTGTGTAACCGGTATGAAAATTAACTATAAATAATAATTACGTAAAGCATTTGATTTATTATATCTTTCTCGTTAATAGCAAGCATATTTATTATTTCTATAAGTCAACCTAAAACGACAATATAATAAGCTATAATGTAGTAAAAGCTTTCCTATAAAAAAGTAGCAAAATAATCATTTCTCACTAATAATTTGGTGCACTAATTATAAAAATTATAACCGCTATCACTACAATTATAATTAACAAAATTTTGGGATAGAAAAGATAATAACAAATTAAAATTAATATATTTTAATCCAATAAATCTTTGTATTAATTCCGGCAAAACATCGTCTTATTGAATGGTTTAAGAATATACTATATGTCATCCTCTGTTGATAATAAATCAAATATTACAAAGCATTTACTATGTTTGTTTATGTCAATAATGCAGCAAAAACTTAACTTAATAAACATTCATGATTTTAGTATTGTTAATATTAATTATGCAATACCATTAAATTATGTAAAAAAGCATGATTAAATTTATACAAAAATTAGACAACATAACAACATTAAGAATAATAAGTAAAAACATAAAAAATATAATTTACTCTATAAAAATACAAGCATTACAGCACAAATATAGAGTTAAAAACCATACCCATACAAAATCATCTCTCTACCTCACTAGACTCTCTACACTAATTTAAGCATTATTTTATTATTTTTAATGGGGGGCAAAGGAGTACTCTAATAATATCTCTTCATAAAAGGGGACACTGATAAGCTTGAGGCTTAGTAGAGGAAAAAGAAATGAAAGAGAAGGGTGAATTTTGTAGAATGAAGTGGGAGCGCCCTCTTTTATAGTGAATAAATATTCACTATGGAGATTTTATAATAATATTTTATATTATTTATTTATTACTTAATTATTTTTTATTTGTTTTATTTGGATGATTTTAAAGAAGAGTTGTGTTTCTTTTTTTAAAACGTTTCCTCCTTTTTCCACATGATTCAGCATTCTTCAATGTGTGCATATTTGGCTGTTTTTTGGTACGATGTGGCAACGGGTGGTACATGTACGAGGCGATCTCAGACGTCAATCGAGTGATCCAACGGCTATTAAATATGGAAGAAATGGGGCCATGTGGGATCGTGTAGGGCTGAGCTTGGATGAATTTGAGCCCAAGGAACTCAAGACAAACGGATGAGATCAAGAGAGCATGGGTTGCATCTAGAAACACACGCATAGAATCAAAGACAGTTAAGATTCTTCCTAACACATGGGCCTACCTCTGCGGCTGACGTGCCTGCAGTCATGTGATGCATGGGCCAGTCGAAGCCCGCCATGTGGCTCCCACTTGTTGAATTTGAATCTTTTTTGAATTTTTAATGCATTTGTTGTCTGATTTTTCCAGTTTTAATGCTGTTTTGCTTCGTTTTTGCTTTAAAATTCAAATCTAAAAACAAATAATTGAAACAAATTAATTATTTTACAAAATAATATCTACAATAAGTTTAAAAATGTTTATTTTATATTAAAATACATAAAAATAATTACAAAGTTATGAAATTCTAAACTTTTTTGGTTTGACACAGATATGATTTTTAAGACTCGAAAATATTTTAAAAATTACTAAAAATATTATAACATATTAACAAATTTAAAACATACTATAAAACATATTAAGCCTCAAAATAAAATTACCACCAATTATTTTTACAGTTTAGATTAATTTCAAACTAAACTAAAATTGTACTTATGAAAATAATTTTAAAAATTATCAAAAATATTATTAAAACATAAAAACACTCTAAAAACACATATTGAAATATATTTACACACTAAGACACAAAAATACTACTTAACACAAAAATGCTATTAATTAGGGAGTTTAACAAGAAATAAAACCACAAATAAAGAATTTAAACCTTGTAAAATGTACACTTTTACATTCTCATCAATCCATGAGAAGTTAATAAATGCATTTTGACAAAAAGTACATGCGTATTATTTGTTTTTATTTACATTAATAAATAAAAGCTTATTATGTTTTATGTCAAGTGATGGATCTTACATTACAAATGTAGAGGATGTTTGAATGAAGATGCTTGGAACTAGAGACTAATAATTATACACTATATTGGTTGATTTTTTTGTATTTTGTTGTATTGATTTCTATTATGGTTTATCTTTTAGTTTATGACAATATATTTGATTTGAATTTGCATTTGTAGAGCTCTATCTTTTGTTGGTTTTAACTTATTGAGACAATTTTAGACCTTTATAAGACCAATTTCTTATGAATTTTAGCTTTTTAATTTATTTTGAATTAAATTATTAGTTTTTTTTATATTATTTAACCCAACCAACCCACTTAAATTTTAATTGGGTGGGTTGGTTTTAAACTTTAAGTCGATTGGGTGGGTTAAATTCAAAACTAACATACCTAAACTTTGATTTAGTGGGTTGAGATTTTCAAAAAACCACCCAATTCACCTGATGTTCAACGTAACTAATTAGTTCTAACTGAGAGCCAAATATCATATTAATATCAATTACTTTCTGTTGTGTGATGTGGCCTATTTTCATTCGTTGGATAGGGATTTGGACAAGTATTTTTGAACAGGGGATCTAGGTACATATACTAGCTAGTCTACAACCTACAAAGATTCAATAAAGAGAGAATCACAATTCCATAATATAATGAGCTATAAAAACCAATACTTACACTTGAATCGGTGATCGTTGTTGGACTTTTCTTCTGTGTTTTGTTGTTAGATTTTGGCTGCCTAACTAGCTTAAGTCAATAACAAATTCTTTTACGTTTTAGCCAAAATCCTAAAAGAAAAGAAAAGAAAAGAAAATAAATAATAATAATAACACTAATACTAATAATAATTATTATTATTATCATAGGGAAATGCTATGATAAGACCATCTTAAAGGATCTTGTTTATAAGACTTATTTTTAAAGCCTTTAGATTTAATCTAATGGTCTAAAAACATCAAGTCCACCAAATTACAGTGAGCTATCCTCTATACGATTAAAATAAAATTAAAAAAACCTAACAAATAAAAAAACAAAATAAAAAAAAAACATAAAAAAAACTCCAACAGCCCCTAAAAAAGAAACTACAACAAATCTTGATGCATTGACAGACGCCTTCTGTGGTACATGGTGGTTGTGACCTCAAGACATTAGTGACCAAGGCAGCAAAGCAATGGAGCACTTGTCGGATTCACGAAATAGGTGAATTGCGACCAGTATTGCGAAGGCCCCAAATTGTGGCCTAGGTCGCTAAGGTCGGGCTTCTTCGTCATGATGGTGCCTGAGGCCAAGATCTCCATCTCGATGATGCTTGATTTTCATGAACACAGCCACGATTTTTCACAAACTCTGTTGAGACCAGATCAACTAGTGGCGGCATGGGTAGACGGAGGGGATCAAGGCATTTTAACCCACACTAACACTAGATCAAATCGACGAGCCCCAACCTTGTGCTGACGGAATCGACAAGCCCTAACTGCCTGGATTGGGATGGCCTAAAGCGAGAACCAACCACCTCGTGTTTCGTTGGCTAGACCTTCCCTGTGGCAAGACCAAACATTTTTTTGGTTTTTTTTTTCTAATATTTGTTTTTGATTTTTATATTTGTGCTCATTTTAGTATTGGCGAGCTTGTTTAATTTTAACCATCTAATAAAAATCTTATAGTAAAAAAAATGTTTTTATTAATAAGACCCTTTTAGAGGCTGTTATCATAGCATGTTCCTATAATAATAATAATGATAATAATAATAGTAATAATAACAACAATAATAATAAATCCAACACTTGGGGTCGTTTAGTATTGTCTTTGAAATAGATGAAAATATTTTTATTTTAGAAAATAAAATTTTTTTAGGAATTATACTGAGAATGTTTTTAAAATTTTTGTCTTGAAAAATAGGCAAAAATATTTCTAAAAATTTTGAGAATAAAAACAAATAGGACCTTGGTTTCATTTTTTTTCATTTATATGAAAAATTAAGTAACAATGGGGCCGTTTGGTTTTATTGTTAAAGTAGGTGAAAATATTTTTGTTTTAAAAAATAAAAAATTTTTAAAAATTATTTTGAGAACATTTTTAAAATTTTTGACTTAAAAACATACCTAAATATTTTTTAAAATTCTGAAAATAAAACGAAATATATGAATCACTTCTTAAAGCCTTCAGGATTGACCGTGCAAAAAATACAATTCCATTTCCTCGTCCGCAACAACCCTAGCGTCCATTTTCTTCCCCAGTCTACCCTCTCTAGCCTCCTTCCTCTTCAACAACATCCCCACACCACACCACTATTCAAACAATGGAAAAACAAAACATGGAATCACCCCCAGAATCCCCCGGCAGCAGCCACCCAAAATCAACCCTCCTGCAGGGGATTTCATCCCCTCTCCAAGTCAACAAAGGTTCTTTCAAATCTTTGAAAGTATCCAAGATCCACAATTTTGCCCCCGCGACAATCATCAATTGCACAACTGCAGAATTTAAGAGCCTTGTTCAGCAGCTCACGGGCGTCTCCAGCGGCTGCAACATCTCATCGGATTTGGCAGCAAGCCTAACCACCGTTGAGATGACAAGCTCCTTCGGAAATGGCTCTAAAATCGTTTTGCAGTGGTTAGGCGACCCTACTATCTCAATCATTGGCATATACGGGATCCGAGGAGTTGGGAAGACCGCCTTGATCAGAGATATAGAAAACCAACTTCGTAATCATCGGAGATATTCTGTTTCTTGGGTGACTTTATCGCAAGACTTTACCATTCATAGATTGCAAGATGACATTGCAAGAACAATAGACTTAGATCTTTGGGAGGAGGATGAGGATGAGAAAAGGATAGAAAAACTCTCAACGGTTTTGAAAGAAAAGAACGATATCGTGCTCATTTTAGATGATCTGTGGCAATATATTCCTCTAGAAAAAGTGGGAATTCCTGAAAGCACAAGCGGATGTAAGTTGATTTTTACAACTCAATCTTTCGAAGTGTGTCGCTTGATGAATTGCCAGAAGGTAATTCGAATATATCCCCTTTCGGATAAAGAAGGTTGGGAATTATTTATTGAGAAACTAGTTGGTCCTGGCATGATATTGCATCATTCAATCAAACAAATCGCAAAGGAAATTGTAAAAGAATGTTCGGGTTTTCCGCTTGCAATTGTTACAATGGCTGCAAGCATGAGGGGAGTCAATGACATAGGTGAGTGGCGTAGTGCGTTGGAAAAAATAAAGGAAAACATAGTAGAAATTCAAGATAAAGGCGTGAATACAGATGATGAAGTATACGGTGTGTTAACATATTGTTATGACAAGTTGAAAGATCCAAATGTACAACAATGCTTGTTCTATTGTGCATTCTATCCAGAAGAATTTAAAATCGATCGAGAGATGTTGATAGAGAATTTTATCGATGCGGGGTTGATCGAGAGCAACGGTCATGCTGTGTTGGATAAATTGGAAAATGCTTTCTTTTTGGAAGGAGGAACATGTAAATATGGTAAAAGGTACGTGAAGATGAATAAATCAGTAAGAGAGTTTCTTCTTTCTTTGTCCAGCATTACCTCTCCGTCCAAATTTAGCAATAGAATTCCCGAGGATAACAATCAGTTCAATGAGATGTCTGTATCTGCAGGTACTTAAGTTCCTAATCATCACTTGAACGTGTATTCATTGCCCCTCGAGTTATATTTTTTCCCCCTCTTTAACTTGATTTATGTTTTTAAATCCATTATTAATGCTTTTGACACCAACCATCAATACTTAAATCTTCTTCCAATTATTCTTTATTCTGCCTGCCTCTCTGGACTACCACTTAAGCTTCTTCTATTGAGTACCCAAATTAAAAAGAATTTTTCCCTTTCTCCAGTTGTTAATTTTGTTGTTTGTACTATTCTGTCTATGGGTAGTAGTACTAGCATGCAAAATTAGTGTGCGATACTAAAACTGTTTTCATGTGTGTTTTTTTTTTTTCTTTTTTTTTTTTTTTTTTTACTCATTGCGCTTGTTATTTTGCAACTTCGTAGGACAAGTTGGCACCGCAGCAGAGATGAATCCAGAGGAACTTTCTGAGCTTGCCCCAGATGTTCAACTTCCTTAAGAAATAGTGTGCAGAAGTTTTTTTTTTTTTTTTAACATAATTAAATCGTTTCCCACAAATTCTTTCCCATGGGATTTCCTTCTTACCTTTTTCCCCTTTTGATTGATAGTACGCTTGGTAGATATAGTTAATAATTATGTTAGGAAACATGAGCTGATGAACTCAAAAAATGTTGGCGCTGATGGGCAGAGACAGAGAGCTACTGGAGAAACAATCTTCTGTTTAATGGCTACTCTTGGCGTTTCATTTCAGATGATAGCACCCAAACTTGTCTCAACTTTCTATATAACCTGCCTATCTTTCCTCGTTTAGGAGAAAGAGAGAATTCCTAATTAGTGGTTCTTAGGGATATTTTCACGAACATGTCCTACGAAAGATTCAGAGTCTTCCGAAGCATGCCCCAAACTTTTGAGCTCTTAGTATTATGTTACGTTTATTATTATTATTATTATTATTTTACTTTAATTAAAAGCGAAAAAGAGAAAATGATAAAGTACTATAATAATATAAACTCTTTGTTTGTCAATATGTGTATTGATTGTTGGGTGGTGGAATCTGTTAATGTTGTTAAGTCATGGAGAATAATTTTTGCATTGCCCTATACAAAGAATTACGGGTTGAAAAGGGGGCGGGAAACCTCTTTTATGGGGTTGTGGGGAGGCTTAGGACAAAAAATTCATTAAGGGTAATTTAGGGATTTGACATTTACAATATTCAGTTATTCTAGTTTTTCAATATACAAAGGGGGCGTCGAATTAAAGGTTAATAGAAAGGTTAAAGTAGATCACAGAAGGTTGTGTTTTATACAAAATTTTAATGAGGTCTCCGTCATTTATGATAACCGAATGATTTATATTTATATCTGATATCAATGAAACACTTTTTCAATAGTGAAATAATAGAACTTTGAGATAAAATAATGGAGAAAGTAAAACGGAACTTCTCCTTAAGCCAATTATAGATAACATATGAGGACATACAAAATATGAGATATCATGGATAAGACTAATCGGAGTCTAGTAATATGATTCATGTTTGGATAGTGGAGTGATACTGTTAGCATGTTAAAATTGTATTTTTTAGTTTTTTATGTTTTATTATGATCAGATTTTAAGTAAGAATATTTTCCTAGTTTTTAGGGAAGGTTGTTAGGTAGTTAAATGTGAATTTGCTAAGTATAAAAGGCAGATAAGAACATGTTTTATATGATGTTTTAAGAATTAATAAAAGAGTAGTGTCTTATTGTTTCTCTCCTCTAGTTTCTATATGGTATTAGAGCGAATTAAGGGTTGAAAGAAACAATGGCCAAAATGGCTATGACTGGAGCAAGAACAGGTGAAGGTTCGGAAGTTCCTCCTAGCACTTCACAACCAACTTCTACATTTGTTCCCACTGCAATATCTAAAAATACCAATCATACCTCTTTATAGATTACCACATACAACTTGGTTGGGACAAATTTTCTAAAATGGTCCCGTTCTATTTTAATGGTGGTACAAGGTAAAGGAAAATTAGGCTACTTAGGTGGCACAATTACATAGCCAAGTAGTGATGATCCCACCTATCCGAATTAGGAGGCTTAGAATTCAATGGTTATGGCATGACTAATTCATTCTATGGAGGATAATATTGCTGAAACTTACATCCTTTTTCCGACAGCAAAAAAAAAATCTAGGAGGCCATGACTTTGGCATACTCGGATTTTGAAAACTTATCCCAAATGTTTGAACTCAAAAAATAAAAGGCACAAAATCTGAGACAAGGTGAGAATGATGTCACTTAGTATTACAACGATTTAACTAAGCTTTGGCAGGAGTTGGATTTATTCACCACACCAGCATGGAAAGATATTGACGATGCATCACTCTATAGGAAGATGGTAGAAAGTGATCGGATTTATTATTTCCTTGTTGGACTTAACAAGGAGTTGGACGACGTAAGGGGAAGACTACTCGGAATCAGGCCCTCGCCCCAAATTGAAGAAATCTTTGCTGAAATATGCTGAGAGAAGAGTCGGTGTAGAATGATGTTGGGCGTGTCTAACATTCCTACAGAACCTTGGGTCTCATTGCTAGAGGTAATGAGATTCGCAATGATCATGACAGAAACCGAACCAATGACTCTAAGGGATATAAAAAATGGTGTGACCACTATCATAAACCATATCATTCTAAGGAGACTTGTTGGAAATTATATAGAAAACCAGCCAATGTTCCTAATCGACCACGCGGGTGTGATGGAAAGGGGTTTCAGGTTTCCTCTGGAAAAAACACAGATTCGTAGCCAGAAGCCTCGATGGCCTTCATTAAAGACCAATTGGAGTAGCTTGGAAGTTCTTGAATGAGCCTCAGTCGACTTTAACTTCACTTATGGCACAAACAGGTACCATTTTGACTACTTTAAGTGGTCTAACTAAAAAAGTTAAGCCTTGGATTATTGACTCAAGGGCTACGGATCACATGACAGGCTGTGAAAAATTGTTTACTACTTATGTTCCTAGTCCCAAAAATCACAGGGTTAAAGTGGTAGATGGGTCTTCCTCTATGGGTATAGGAATAGGAACCATTAAATTTGGACCCAATATTATAATGAAGGTTATCCTACAAGTGCCAAGTTTATCCTGCAATTTATTGTCCATTAGCAAAATTGAAAAGGATTTGGACTGTGTAGTTAATTTTTCTCCATCTGTTTGTGTTTTCCAAGAACAGATTTCAAAGAAAAAGATTGGCAGTGCTAAGGAGGTCAATGGTCTCTACTACTTTGAGGATGGTGTAGTGGGCATGCTCAAAAGACTGTAGGGTTTTCTCCTTATTCTAGGACGCTAAAAATAATGCTATTACATTACAGACTAGGTCATTCTAGTTTTAGTTACTTAAAATTCTTGTTCCCATCTTTGTTTAAAAAGAATGATTTATTTCAATGTGAAATTTGCCAATTGACCAAGCATAAGTGTGTCCTCTTTCTTCCTCAACCTTATCATGTTCACAAAACATTTATGTTAATTCATAGCGATATTTGGGGTCCCTCCCGAATTTTAAGTGTTACAAATAAAATATGGTTTATTACATCCATTGAGGATCATATTCGTAAATGTTGGTTGTATCTTTTAAAAGATAAATATGAAACTAAAATTGTGTTTAAAAATTTTCATGCTATGATTAAAACCAAATACAATAAAGATATTAAAATACATCATTCCAACAATGGTACAGAGTATTTTAATACCATTCTTGGGAATTTTCTCAAAACGATTGGAATTATTCCTCACAGTTCTTGCTTGAGTACACCACAACAAAAACAACGTCTCTAAATAGAAAAATTGTCATCTTTTAGAAGTAGCACGATCATTACTTTTCACATCCAATGTTCCAAAACATTTTTAGGGGGGTACCATATTAATTGAGTGTTATTTAATTAATAGGATGTCATTTTGTGTCCTCAAATATCAAACCACTGAATTATCTACTTCAATTTTACCCTCATTCACTTTTTTTTCAACTTTAGATTTAAAAATTTTGGATGTACTTCCTTTGTTCACAATCTTGAGCCAAATTCGAGTAAAATTAATCCATGGTCTTTTAAGTGATTCTTCTAAGGATATTCCTCCATACAAAAGCAATACAGATGCTACTTACTAGAAAGACAAACACATTTTATCTCTAGGAATAATACATTCTTTGAAAATCAACCATTCTATATAAAGAATCTCCTCAGGGTGAGTATCCATGAAAACACCTCTAATCAGACTCGAATTCGAATTGTGAGTATGATCTTTAGGAATATTTTTGGGATTTTTCCCCAAATGGTCACCCCTTAGAATAGGTTAGCCAAGATCCTCCTAACAATTCCAATTTTAAATTACCCTCAAATCAAGATATTCAATCTTAAACTTTCCCTAAAAATCCTCTAAAAAATCTTTCTCAAAATCCTTAAAATCCTTCTAAAATTATTTCTCCAGATTCTCAGCAAAATCTTGACAATTTTAAAAATCTTACAAATTGTAAAAATCCTCTGCAAAATCCTTCCAAGCTACATGCTGCAGATTCTTTCCCTGGTGAATCTGAATTGGTTGGGGAACCAAATCCTCCCTTAAATTTGCATAATTAATCAAATCCTCCCTCAAATTCGTATAATCCTTCTGCCCAAGATATTCTCTCCAACAATAAACCTCCAACAAAATACTCGTATCTACCCCCTCAAAATATTTCTAAGCAACATGATTCTGAACAAATTTTAAGTTTTATTTCAGACAAACAGTCTACCCAATAGTTAAGAGATCAAACGACAAGGGGAGAAAATAAAATACGGTTGTTTGAATTTGTTTACTCACTAAGACAACGTCCAAATGAGGTAGAACTGAATACCACTACTCATTACCAAAATTCCATGAAGAAATCAGGTATGGATACCAAACAATCTGAGGATATTGGTGATTTTCTAATTACAATCAGGAAGGGAACTCAGACGTGTACAAAGCATCCAATATCAAAGTTCGCATGTTACAGCCATTTATCAAGACCAATTCAGGCTCTGGTATCTAACCTTGCAGAATTGGAAAATGCCAAGATAGTTCAAGAGGTGTGGGACAATCTAGAATGGAGAAAGGCAATTAAATAGGAGATAAATGCACTAGAAAAAAAAATGGAACATGGGAAATTGTCAAAAAACCGAGCAACAAGGCCCTAATAGGGTGCAAATGGGTCTTTACAATTAAATATAAGGCCAATGGGTCCAATAAGAGATACAAGGCAAGGCTTGTTGTGAAAGGCTATACTCAAACATATACGGTAAACTATCAAGAAACATTTGCATCGGTGACAAAAATAAATACGGTACGTGTGTTATTATCTCTTGTTGTAAATTTGCACCTGTCACTATAGCAATTAGTCGTAAAGAATGCTTTCTTGAATAAGGATTTGGAGGAGGAGGTGTACATGGATTTTGCTGCCTAGGTTTGATAAAGAAAGGAATTACAAAAATGTATGCAGGTTAAAGAAGTATCTGTATGGGTTAAAACAATCTATGAGGGCGTGGTTTGATCAATTCACTAAAGTAATCTAAAGGCTAGAAAACAAGTAGGCTCAAGCAAATCATACTCTATTTTATAGAAATAAGGGTAACAAAATTACTATTCTTATTGTCCATGTAGATGATATAATTTTAACAAGTGCTGATACAATTGAAATGAAGAATTTGAAGCAAAGGTTGGTTGTGGAGTTTGAAATGAAGGATCTTAGGAATTTAAGATATTTCCTAGGTATAGAAATTGCAAGAAACAGATTTCAAAATTTCTATGTCTCAGCGAAAGTATATTTTGGATTTATTAGCAAAGACAAGAATGAGCCAGCAGAAACTCTTGTTGGATCTATTACAAGGTCGAAGGAAGCAATGCCTAGTGATCCAGTTGATTGTGGTAGATATTAGGGCCTAGTGGGGAGATTTATCTATCTATCATACACAAGACTCGATATTGTCTTTGCCGTGAGTTGTGTAAGTCAATATATGTATTCTCCCACTAAAGATCATATGGAAGCGGTATACAGTGTTTTGAGGCACCTTAAGGGGACACCTGGCAAAGGACTCTTTTTTAAGGGGAAAAAAAACAAAGAGAGGAGCCTTGAAATTGTACACTGATATTAACTGGGCAGGAGCAGCAGAAGATAGGCGTCAACTTTTGGATACTGCATGTTCATTTGGAGAGATTTAGGGACATGGAGAAGCAAAAAAGCAATCAGTTGTGGCAAGAAGTAGCGCAAAAGCTAGTTAAGGTCAATAGCACATAGAGTTTGTGAGATTTTGTGGCTTAAAATATTGTTAGAAAAGCTGAAGATAACCACAAGACTTCCACTAAGGGTATATTGTGATAACAAAGCTACAATCAATATTTCGCATAACCCAATTCATCATGACAAGACCAAACACGTCGAAGTTGAACGACATTTCATTAAAGACAAGATCAAGAATGGAACAATATGCATATGTTATGCACCAACATCAGAATAGGCAATGGACGTACTCATAAAAGGACTTTCCTAGGCCTTTGTTTGAAAAGCTTATTGACAAGTTGGGAATGTTCAATTTGTACAGCCCAACTTGAGGTGGAGTGTTAGCATGTTTAAAATTGTATTTTTCAGTTTTTTATGTTTTATTATGATTAGATTTTAAGTAAGAAGATTTTCCTAGTTTTTTAGAAAGGTTGTTAAGTAGTTAAATGTGAATTTGCTAAGTATAAAAGGTAGATAAGAACATGTTTTATATGATGTTTTTAGAATTAATAAAAGAGCAGTGTTTTATTATTTCTCTCCTCTAGTTTGTCTACAGATACCAAAGTTGATAATTAATTAGAAAATTAATTTATCTATTATTATGATAGCCTAATAATATATGTTCATCAAGTCCCAACACTAGCACGCATATTCTTACTATATTGATCTAGCGGATGTCTGATACTACCATTAAGACAAAAATGTAAGTGAGTTTGGCCACCTGCCTTAACATGACGCGCGGGACGTAGTCCAAGAATGCATTGATGGTGGGGGCATGCCTAGTGGGTATGGTGTCCACTCATTAGTATTATGAGTGAATTAATTGTTTACTTAATTCTAAAAAAATATTTATTCAAATTGGTAATTAAAATTTTAAAATAATTAATCATTAAAATTTGGCATTTGAACAAGAAATTTAATCTTTATTGAATTTCAATTTGGACAATAATTCACAAATATTTAAATTTAATAATTATAAAAAATGACATAACCTTATTTCAATATTGGATTTGAGTTTATTTGCGTTATCTGTAGAATTGGACTGAGCCTTGTCTGCATTGTGGCGAAATTTTACATGAGATTCCTTGTGCTTGGCCGAAGTTTGCAGATAACGCACAAACCCTGACCAAATTTTTTCCTAAAAAATTGGGAGATAATTCTCATGCTTTCCTAATAAACTTTTGAGACCCCCAAACAATTCTATAAATAGGTGCTTAAAGCTTTCATTTATTCTCGACCGCTAAAGTGCAAATTTCTGAGAGAACAATTAGCTACTTTCTTTAGTGATTAATTGTTTTAGAGCACTTTGGTGATTTGAATGAGATAACGGATGCTGTAGAAGTTTGTTATGTTGTGCTTCCTCACAAAACGGTGTAGAGATGAATAACATTGAAGGCCATATGGTCGGTTTTTTCTATTGTTACTCAGTTAGACATACGCTTTCCAGTCTCAAAGTATGATAAATATCAGAATAATTTATTGTTATAGCATCATGAGTTAGTTTCATAAAAACCAAATAAAAATTTTAAATTTCTGTATGTCATCCATTGATTTTCCTAATTGTTAAGATGCTTTACTACTACATCATTAGGACTAACATAATTCCAGAAGAAAATAAACAAACATAATTAAGACCAACATAATTCCAGAAGAAAATAAACAAACATAAACACTCAAAATTCTTAGTTCATATGAGAACTATATCTATATTCAACAGCTCTGTTCATTGAAATTTAAAGAAGTTTTAAAAGAAAAATGGTACACCTGGGCTTTCTGAATTTTCTCAAAATTTTCTGTCATGGAAATAATTAGGTCTCATAAATCAGTCTCCAAAGAACCGTTATTGTATGTGGGTCCTGAAGCTTTTTCTCGTTGTCAACACGACATGGGCCCACGTCCACTTGCGTTCAAAAAGGATGTCTACTCCACTTTTGGTTTGCTAAGCACACATTTCTATCTTTTTCGTCTACTTTCCAAGTCGTTGAATAAACACCCCTTCTTCTCATCTTTGCTAAGACATTTCAATACTCTTTCTTCTCAAAAAGAAGCCTTTAAGTATGTTCTCATTCTGTAAATGCTCTAATTAATTCTTTTCACCAACTAAGAGAAGTTTAATTAATAACTGCTTTTGCAGTGTTCTCTAACATCTGGTCTTTTATACATATTTTTGGTTTTCTCACAGTACTTGGCTTTGGCAAGGTTCTTCCATTTCTACCGTACCGTTAAGATCTACAAGAACAACTAAGTTCGGCAAGGTACGTTTCCTCTTCCGAATACTTGATTCTTCTGAAGCTTCTATTTAATTGCTCTGTTGATTCTAGCGGTCATAGGGAAGAATTCGTTACATGATGAGTATGGGGTAATTCCTTGAATATGTCTATTACTTGTGATCGGCATTATTAATTTAGCGGTCATAGCGAACAATTCGTCTTCACCGGCAATTTGTCTATTTTAATCATTTGTGTTTGTATGTGTGTTTGTTTGCTTTTTTTTTTTTTTTTTTTTTTTTTCCTTTAAGCAATTATCCAGTGTGCTTTGTGTCATTTTGCTCTGTAAATTTTTGATTTTTACGAATTAGTCCCTCAACTTTGATTTTCGACCGCTTTGATTCTCACAGTCGACACTAAGATAAACAAATGAGTTAAGAAATTCCTAATGTCCTAAATCGCATAAACAAAGAAATTAAAAAAGAATTGTTACATTAAATGAAAAAAATTCTAGTTTTTTACGTGTTTTTAGCAACAGAGGATAGAATATTTTTATATTCAATGTAGCTATTTTTGTAAAACCTTAGATTTTTGACTATTTTGGTCCCTGACACCAAAACAGTAAAAAATCTAAAGTTCAAGGACTAAATTGAACAAATCAAAGGTTAAAAAAAATGACAGAATGCACATAATTCCTAGGACTAACGGAGGTAATAATCCCTTTTTTTTTTGGAGACATATCTTGTTTCCTAATTACTTTGACTTTAGTTGTATTTGATATTCTAAATACAATAACATTCTTGTAAATTTCCTGCCATTCAAACAATGATGAAACTCTAGTTTAATTTCTCCCATTCTATTGATAAAGTCATTTCTGGACATGGCGTTGGAGCTGCCCATTGTTACATTTATAAGAGAGAGACCATCACAGTAAAGACAAAAAAAGGATCAAATGACATTTCCTCATTTTTTGCATTTATACTAATTTTGGATTTGGCACACAATCACCATGATTTAGGTTGGCCATTTGCCATGATTGTTAATTCACATAATGTACGTAATTGTTTAGAAACATATTTTGTAGTTTATTTTTGCTTGACGGTAACCTAAAAGAAAGAATTAACCAAACCACTTTTTCGTCACCATTTGAATGACATGGCTTCTCCTTTTAGCCACATTTATAAATGCTCAATTGCTATATGAATATACAAAGACCACAATTTAATGCAATGACAAAGAAGAACAAATATATCTGTGTAAATTACGTAGTTGCTTAACTAAGATATTTTCTTGTAGGCTTAAACAGAGATAAAATCTCCCCTTCAAAAAAAAAAAATAAAAATAAAAATAAAAACCTCAATAGTCTTTGCTTTTGGTTGGTTCAACCCAAATCAGCTAGTGTTTTGTCAAAGAAAGATGTGATGTTTTAGTTTGCTGCTACTTGTGTCTGAGTGGGTTTTGTCTTCCTGTTAGATTTCTGCACTATACCTTATTAGTTACTAATGAAAAGATTTCCCACGGAAATAAAAAATAGAAATTTTTAAAGTTTGCTTCTTGGGCAAGAAAGTAGTGACCTATTGGGTGTTTTATAGTTAAAGTTTCTTCAGCACATTCTGCTACAATTTAGAGTTGAGTTATGAGTTGCTCTACTTATTTCACATGGAATTTTCATTGAATTTTGGATAATAATTTCCTTTTAGCAGGGTACGGAGACCATTAGGAATATTGTGAGTCAAGGACTGAATTTTGAGCGTTTAGCTAAAAATGAGGATCGGCTAAAAAGAAATCTGAAACGTCTCGAAAGCAGAGAAGAAGACATCAAGAAAGAGTTGGAATATGCAGAGCGATTACAATTGAAGAGAAGGAAAGTTGTCGACAATTGGTTGAAAAATGTTGCAAACATAAAGAACCAATTTCAGAAAATAGATAAAGACGTTCAAGAAACAAATTGGTACTGTTATGGACTGCAGGAAACCATGGACGGACTTATAACTGAAGCCACAGAACTTATTGAACAGAGTGGATTTCATGAAGGACTGACACTTGAAGCAGATGAGAGTAAAGCAGTAACCTTGCTTACAACAGCATTAGTTGGTAAAATGTTTCAAAGAAATAAGAGTACGATTCACAAGTTATAATGAATGACGACATCTCACTTATTGGCATACATAGAATGGGGGGAGTTTGTAGAACAACTTTGGCTATACATATTCATAACCAACTTTGAAGGCATCCAGGAGTTTCTGCTTTCTGGATAACAATGTCACAATGTTTAATTGCAAAGTGACATTGCAAACAAGGTGCGTCTAGATCTCTCGAACGAGGATGATTAGAGAATACACGCATCAATTCTAGCATCGGCCTTGGAAAGAAACAGGAACCTTGTTTTTGTCTTAGATGATGTATGGCAAGATTTTTCCCCGAATGAGGTGGGAATTCCTGTTGGTGTAAATGGATGTTAGTTGATTTTGACAACGCGATTATTGGATGTATGTTGACAAACGGATTGTGAAAAAGAAGTCAAAATGGAGACCCTATCAGAGGAAGAAGCCTGGGAATTATTTGTGAAGAAACTTGGGGGTGACTCTACTCTACCGCCGCAAATCAAAGAAATTGCAAAGAGTTTGGCGAAGGAATGTGCTGGTTTGCCACTTGGGATTAACGTAACGGCACGAAGTATGAAAGGAGCGGACAAAATATGTGAGTGGCGTAACATGCTTGACAATTTGGGAGAATCAAGAATTGGCCAAGATGATGTGGAAAAGGTATTTTGCATATTGTAATATAGCTATGAAATGTTGCATGATCCAAAACCGCAACAATGTTTCTTATATTGCTTCCTGTATCTTGAAGACTTCAAAATTGACAGAGAAATGTTGATAAGAGTATTTTATTGATGAAAGGCTCATTGATGGAATGAATAGTAGGCAAGCAGAGTTTAATAGAGGTCGCAGTATATTGAACAGACTTGAAAAAACCTACTTACTACGACAGGAAAAGATTTGTCAAGATGCATGATTTGGTGAGGGACATGGCCATTCAAATTGCAAGCGTAAGTCCATGGTTTTTGGTAGAAGCTGGAGTGAGTTTAAAAGACATGCCAAAAGATGAAAGGTGGAAAAAGAATCTCGCAAGGGCCTATTTAATGTACAATAGAATATCAAATATTTCTCCTGCCGCATCACCAAGATGTCCTAACATGGTTACTTCACTGCTATGCCAAGATTTTCAACTAAATGGAACGCCATGTTGCTTCTTTTTGCATATGAAACGGCTCACAGTTCTTGATTTATCAGATACCTCAATTGAAAACCTACCAACTTCAATCATTAACTTAGGATGTCTGAGTAGCCTATTGCTTAGAGGATGTTGGAGATTAAAAATGGTTCCGTCCTTGGTGAAGTTCAAAAGCTTGAGAAGGTTGGACTTTTACAAAACAGAAATTACTGAAGTACCCCAAGGCATAGATGCATTGGCGGACTTGAGATACCTGAACCTTTGACACAAAAACCTTAAAGAGAATACCTGAAGGAGTGTTAGCCAAACTATCTCATCTCCGATACCTTGTGGTTCATGAGTTTGAATTATGCACGTCATACTTAAAAGGAGAGGAGATAGCAAATTTAAGAGAGCTGGAAACTTTTAAAGGCCAATTTTATGACATTTACAGCTCGAACACATGTAAGATCTCCAAGGAGGAGGAGGACGACTTGAATTTTAAGTCTTTAAGTTTCTCAAGGAATGTGTCAATGCGTATGATAAAGCTGTATCTTTGAGACTTTGCAGCATAAGTCAAAGCAAAAACAGAGGCGACTTCCTTGCGCTGCCTAGGGACATTCAGCTTTTACACATCAAACGCTGCAATGATATACCAAGTTTGTGTGTTGTTGCGTCCTTTCTAAAGGCAAAACATTTGAAGAGGTGCCTTGTTGATTGGTGTGATGAGATGGAACGAGTACTTTCTAGTTCTTCTTACAGTCTTCCTCCTTTTCAAACTCTCGAGTCATTATGTCTAAAAAACTTGATGAACTTGAGAGTTTTGGCTCAGAGAGAGAAAGGTACAATCCATTCACCAGCACTCCCGACTGGCACCTTTTCCAGTCTAAAGGAATTCTCAATCTTTGGTTGTCCAAATGTGAAGAGGTTATTTTCACCTGCATTACTTCTGAACTTCCAAAACTTGGAAGTAGTGAGCGTCGAGTTCTGCGAGAGGATAACAGAAATAATTGAAGCACCTGCTGAAGGTGAAGAGCTTGAAGCGACAATTTCCACCATTATCATTCTCCACAAGTTAAGGGAACTACCATTGAGGCACCTTCCAGAACAGAGGAACTTCAACAGCACCAGGAAGCTTGTGTTTTCTAATGCTTTACAATGCATTAAGATAAAAGATTGTCCACAGCTGCGGAGGGTACCTCTTCTTAGGGAAGAATAATGTCGTTCCCCTTGTCTTTGGAAGATTCAAGTGCAGAAAATATGGTGGGACTTGTTAGTGGCAACAGCCTAATATTAGGGATGTTCTTCAACCATTCTGCGAGTTTTCTGAAGAAAGGTCATAAATTGCTCCAAATTTCTCTTATAGATGGTAAGCTCTCATATTTAATCATAGACTAATGTTGCGTCAAATTTACTTTATTGTCTTTTTGATTTCACACATTTTCGGAGAAAATAACTAAGAAGATGACAAGCTTTCTTCGTATGCAGTTCTAGTTGGCAGCATTCCTCCCCGGAATTCATGAATTCTCTCTTTCTTTCTTTTTTAGATTGTTGGGTGAAAGCGATCAAGATTTGCTCTCTCTCTCTCTCTGTTTATTGCAAAAATTCAGTTCAACATGACTTGTTCCCCTATATTCTTAGTTTGACTGGTCGCACATAGATGTTCTTGCTTTTATTTCACTGGAGTTCTTATGATCAGTTTCGCCATATGGCATAGTTTTAACCTGGTGTCTTTTTCTCCTTATGACATAGTTACCATAAAACATATTCAACTAAAATGCAAATCTCAAGTTCCTCTTGAGTTATATGTATTTCTCATGGACTTCTCTTACCAAATTATCTTTTAGTATTTCCTTACTGGTGTGTTGTCCCAATCTGTACTTCATTATGATACTTTCTCATGACAATCATGCTTATACATCCAGAAAAGTATATATTGCATATTCTTTATAAAAAGACAGCTTTTTAGGAAATAAAAAAAATTACACAACAGTTTTTGTATGGTACACTATTTTCTCTTTATTCTCCGTTTTCTTTGGATTGGTAAGTGCGTGTTGAAAGCAACAATGTTTCCCCTACACTATTTCTAGATCACTTTTTGTTTCTTTTCAGATAAAACTAGATCGGGGAATTGATAGAGGACTGCGTCTCGACATTATAGTCCTAACTTAGTTAGGATGTAATTATGCTCTCTTGTATTAGTTATTCATTTTGACTTAATAAACTTATGTGTATTTATGTTTGGTTATAGTTTAGTGCATTTTTATGCGTTTATTGAAAAAGTAACCTAATGATAAGTATATGTCTTTGAACCGTAAGATCTGTAAAAAAAAAAAAAAAGACCTTGATTAGATTTAATTGTCAGAAATAGAACCTTATCAGTGGATATTTGTACCATAGAAGGATCCGTTTGAGAGATTTCTATACATTAATTGTTTGTCCTGTCATACATTTCTAGTTAGTTTGAAACGTGTGGTTAGAACTAAAATTTTTGAAATGAAAACAATAGTATGTGAGAGCTTTACATTGATCTTGACAATTAGTGAAGAGTATTGTGTATTGAAATATTGTTATGAGAAGTTTAAAGATTCAAATGTGCAACAATGCTGCTTGTATTGTGCATTCTATCGAGAAGAATCTAAAATGGATCGCGGAATTTATAGAAGTTTGTTAGAGATTGCAATTTTGTTGAAAGTTTGCCGACGTAATTTTGAATGTATTAAGATTTTGATTATCTTGAAGAAAATGTATGTCATATTTTCATAGAAATTGACATGTCTCTCTGAATTAACATAAGCGTGTGTGTGTGTGTGTGTGTGTGTGTATATATATATATATATATATATATATTTTATCCATAGAAAAAACACAGAAAAAAGGAAAAAAATATTTTTGTGTCATAAGTCTATAAATTTTATAATTTTCTACGCATAGGTCTCTAATTTAAGAATTTAAACACTCAGATAGCAAAACTCTTGTGGCACTGTTAATCTCCATATTAAAAATTTAAACACTTAAGTTCTTAAATTCTTAATTTTTTGGAATTATTAGTCCTCATTTTCTTTTTATTGTTGAGTGTCATAAGATATATTAATATTTTAAGCTTTTTGTGCCCTAGATCCTAAAAACATAAATATATATATATATTTATATTTATTTATGGAAAGGTCCCTAAAAGCTCTTTTTTTAAGTATAACATGTTATTTTTGTCCAAAATAATATTAAAATGGCCTATCATAATGTCAATTATGATAATTAATGTGTATTGTTATAACAAAAAAAAAAAACATAAATGTCATTAAGGAAATTCATCATTCATTCCATTATATTTTGAGTAAATTGATTGTAAATCACAATGATATAACTAAATAAATATGACACAACAATTTGTTGTCTAATTACAAACTGTCCAATACATACTTTTCATTATTCTTAATTATATTAAAGATCTTTAGGAAAAAAAATTATGTAATTGAACAAATTGTAATTTAATACCAACTTATCAAAAAATCATAAAATGAAGTCATACTCCAACAAAAAGGGAGAGAGCTTTTGAAAATCATTCTGTGAAAAAAAAATGTCTTTGATGATCAATGGCATAAAAAAATCCTTAAAATATTGATATATCTTATGTTATTGAATAACTTAAAAAATGGTGATTTAACTATACAAACAGACTATAAGGGTGTTTAGTAAAATTAATTCTAACTAAAACTTTTGGTTGCTATAGTTTAAGTCTATCATATACTAAAGTGATCAGATAAAAGTGAGCTACAGTATAAAGCTCTCATATGCTATAATTTTTAATTCAAAAGTTTTAATTCTAATCGCACTTTTCAAACACTACATAAGTGTTTGGAGAACTGAGTGTTTGTATTTTTAAAATAGGAACTAACGATCCTAATAGATTGAAGTTTTTGGACCTGAATATTCAAATTTTTAAAATGGGAACTTAAGTATTAAATGTAATAAAGTTTGGGGACTTGTGGCATAAAAATCCCAAAAGGAAATGGTATTTCCAAAGAACGGCATGTGGCTTTGAATTACTTGATCACGGTTCCCTCAAATTTTGACCCAAAAAAAAATCAGATGCATGAGAAGTTTCTCATCTTCTTTTGCAAACTACGCTAGATTTTCAATGATGAAAGGCTTGTTGTATATACTCTATCTATACTATCTATAAAAGTATGAATGTGTTTTTACGCATGAGGTTGCTACATGGTAAAGGTTATTTTCTTTTTTTTTTTGTCTTTTGCTTATTTATTTATTCATTCTTTACTTTTTGCTTCAATATTTGTTTTTATTTTCTTTTTTCCTCTTGGTACATTTAGTCCTTCATTTTTTTCTAATTTTTTGTGTTTTTTTTTTTGCTTTTCTCCTAAATTTTCTAATTAACAATTTCCTTATATTTATTCTATGTTTTGCTTTTTTTTTTTTTTCTTTTTAACTAGACTAAACGATCGTGAGAGTAATAAAATTTCTATATTATTTATTTATTTATCTATCAAAGTGTGAATGTGTTTTTACACATGAGGTTGACACGTGGCATGGGTTTCCTTTCTTACATTTTTTTGCCTTTTACTTATTTATTTATTCTTTTTTTTAATTTGTTGGTACAATTTTTTTTATCTTCTCCTATTAGCATACTTAGCCCTTCATTTTTTTTATTTTTATTTTTGTTGTTGCTTTCCTCCTAAATTTTCCGATTAACAATTTCCTTTTCAATATTTTTCTGCTTAACTTTTATTTTTATTTTTTTACTAAACCAAACGATTATGAGAGTAATAAAATTAAATTAAATTTTATAAGATATTTTTTTATCATTATATATAGAAAATATGAAAAATGCACACATAGAGATGCGTGCTTCTCACTAGTATATACTAAATTAGGCAAAGCCTCTTTTTTTGTAAGGTGACATGTGGAAAGGAAAAGATGTTCCCTCTCATTTTCTATTCTTTTTTTTTCTTTTTTGTTTTCTTTTGATTTATGGTTTCTTTTTTCTCCTTCTTCATCCATCTTTTTTCTTTTTTGTTTCTTTATCCTTATTTTTTGTTTTCCTTTTCTTTGTTTTTTTTTTTTGTCCTCCTTCATTTTTAATTTTTTTTAGCTTTAAAACTTTATTTTTGTACATTTTCATCTTTATATTATTCTTGTTAAATGAGTATAACTAAATTTAAAAAACAATTTTAGATCTATGCATTAAAAAATGAGTAAGCATTACTCACTTTTTGTATACTCATTACTAACTTTTATAGAAAAAAAGATAAAAAACTTTAGAAGATAAAACAACATGGAGAAAATTATATGTTATGCCACACTTTTAAGGCATCACTTTTTTTAATTCCACAAAAGAAATTCAAAAAGTAGTGCCCCAATTTGTCATACCACTTTTTTTTTTTTTCTTCTTTCGATATTCATAGACCGCCGACCTCCCATACCACCCCCCTCCCCCTAAATGAGACAACCCCATAGCCTCAAACTTGGATCGCATGTTGGAGATTGCATAGAGCCACGTGCGCTGAAGCATCTCTTCCTCCAACGATTAGCATTGCATGCATGAGGACGAGGAGATCTCCACAGTGGGATTAGGCGACTAAGATACATAGAGTCGTCGAGCTCCAATCGAGAAGCTCCATTTGAGCTTTCTTTCGATCTGGTCAATGCCTCCTCGTACTAGACTGATGACATCACCCATAGGACGAGATTCATCCCTATCGTTATTGTCATTGCCCATCGCGCCGGAGCTACACCGTCCATTAGATCCGAGCTTATGTTGTCGATTCCAATCCGTCTTCGAGCTTTGCGTCATTCATCATCCTTGTCAGATTCAAATCTATTGCTAGCGATCGCAGGAGCAACAGAGATGGCAGCGATGGCAGTGATAGCATTGCTGTTCCTCTATGTTGTTGTTGTTATTGCTGCTGCTGCTGCTACTGTTGTTGTTGTTATCAATTTTTTTTATTATCTTTTTTTGGCTGCCGGTGACATTGCCAATGTTGGAGACGAGCCGTCGCTGGCAAGAGAGAGAGAAAGACAGGAGAAAACAATGTCTTCGTGGGACACTAAACATGTCTTGGAGGGACTCAAAAAATGTCCAAAAAGAACACATGTTCCACTGAAAGTAGATGCAACATGTCCTAGTGGGACATTCACTAGATTTGTGGCCTAAGAATTTCTTACATTTTGTAGTATTAATTAAATTGAGTATAAAAAAGTGACATTTATGTGAATTCCTTAAACAACATGTCTTGTTTTACATAGAAGGTCAAACTTGTAAATTTTAATAAATTTTAATTCCCCAATATTAGGCCTGGTTAAAATATGTCTCTTAAATTTCAAAACGTAAGTTTTATTACCTTTAATTAGACTCTTAAACATTACAAATCTAATCTTTGTGTTAGTTTTCGAGTGGAAATTAAAATATGATGCACTCTAACCAAGACAAACAAGGGCATATTCTGTAAAAGAAACAAAAAAAAGAATGAGATTTCGAGTGGAAATTAAAATATGATGGCACTCTAACCAAGACAAACAAGGGCATATTCTGTAAAAGAAACAAAAAAAAGAATGAGACGCACAGAGTCCCCTCTCCCTCTGCGTCGGGTTGTGCAAGACCCCCATAACCTTTGAAACGACGAGATAATCTATGCATCTCTGCGCACGACTTCATGCAGGCCACCCCCAGAAGCCTTGCCTCGTCGCAACACCATGGAATGTACAAAAGAGATAGATAAAGGAGAAATAAGAGAGGAATTTCTTAGAACAAATTTCTTAATGTTTGTAATTTTTAGTTAGCATTAAATTTTCTTAACAATTAGGATTTTAAACTTAATTTGGTTATCTTTTATTTTCTTGTCTTAATGTTAATTATAATTAGATCATTTTAATATTAGGAGCATAAAATGAATAATATAGATTGTGTATGCCTTCTAAAAAATTTAAAATAAAGTTTCAAAATTAGAATTAAAAATACAAATAAATAATTATTTTGTCAAAAATTATAACGCAATATTGCACTCCAAGAAAAATAAGTTATAATTAAAAAAGGAAAATAAGTTATATAGAGATTATAATCAATTTAGCATTAATTAGGCTGATCATTATAATTTTGGGTAACTAAAGTAATAAACATGTATATGTATGTTGTAATTATATATATATATTTTTTTACATTTCTATGTTGTCCAACATATTGGAAAATAAATTGGGAGTAACAGAGTAATTTAATATTGAAGTCAAGATTAGGACTCAGAAGGTGTCATAGGTTTTCAATCCAATTCTTCAAATCTAAATTGTATGAAGTCTACTAATCACAATCTCATTTAGCATAAAAGTAAACAAGTCAATATAAAATTGATTCACATTCCCCACTTTCATTTTACATTCCAAGTAAGCACGGCACGAGAGTAGACATAGATATAAAACTTCCCACAGAATATTAACAAAATTACCAAAAATATTTTTATCTCTGACAAATTTTAAAAACACAGACGATATTTTTGAGAATTTTTAAAATAAGAGACGTAAATGTAATATTTTAAAAACACAGATGATATTTTTGAGAATTTTTAAAATAAGAGACGTAAATGTAATATTTTGATAAAACTCAAAGGATGTTCTGGTATTAAAAAAAAGGAGAAGTCGAAGAGGGGGAGGAGGAGTGATTCCATAAACAGCATATAAATAAAAAACGAAGTGTCGTACTAATGCATGAACGACAAACAACTTGTTTTGTTTGTCTTTTGCCATTGCAATTAGGGTCGGCAATAATCGTATTTGTGCCGTGTTCATGTCGGCACGTTTACAACACGGCACGTTTAGCCTGAACAAGAACATAACACGATTAATAAACGTGCCAGAAATATAAACACAAACACGACACCCCTATGGCACGCGTAACACGGCACGACATGATTAACACGATTATTAAACGTGCCGTGATGGGTTGACACGATAACAACACGTATATGACACGTTTATGACCAAATTAATTAAAAATTAAAAAAAATTAAAAAATTAAAAAAAATTTAAATTTTTTTTAAAAAAGCCAATAAAGAAAATTAACAAAAACACAATATCTAATTAATACTAACATACTATAAATATTTCAAATATTTTTATTTTTAAGTTTAAATGTGTTATAAATGGGCGGGTCGTGTCGTGTCAACACGTTTACAGCCCGTTTAATTATACGTGTTAAGGTGTGTTTAGCGTGTTAACACGAATCTAACCCGTATATTTTTGTGTTATTTGTGTCAACTATTTATGATATAATTAATAAATATATGATCTAAATTTGTTTATTTTGTATCGTTTTTGTATCATGTCATTGTGCGATGTTTCATGTCGGCCGTAATTGCGACCACGGTAAGGCACTCGCAAAGAATAAAACCAAAACAGGGGGATTACCAAAACAATAATAATAATAATAATAACATAGAAACAGATACGGATAGCGAAGGGAACACGCAAGGAAAAGCGCTGGAGTTGTAGCGATGGCGTCCACACCTCTCTTACCCAACAATGGTGATTCTCTTTACTCCACCCAATCCTCCTTTCCCAATCGTCATCGCTTCGCAACGCTATTGAAGTAAGTACAATTCGTATTCAGCTATGCCCAAATCATCTTCTCTCTAGTTTATATGTTTATTCTTCTTTCTTTCTTCTGCTCGTTTGGTTGTTGAGAAAAATTGTTCACACGGGAAGCAAAAGTTTGACATCTTCAACTAATTAAATCCTTCATTACACATACCCACTTCTCGTTATCTCTAAAAATGTAATCTTTCTTTTAGTTTCTTGTTCGCTAAGATGACGATATTGTCATGAAGAAAAGAATTTTGAAAAATTTCCGTCCTAAATCTCATTTGTCCACTTTACCATTTACGCTGGTATATTGAATTTTTACATTTCATGTTATTCAGTGTGATTATAGACGGAAAAAGAACTTCCAAGAGATGGCTATTACTGTTATTTAGTTTATTTTGGTTCCGGGTTTATAGTTTCTTTTGAAGTTGTTTTGGAGAAGACTAAATGAGAATTTAGTTATTTCTTTTGTGGGTAAGAAAAATGGAGGATATAAATGGAGCTGGATAGGTGCCTTTTTTTTGATCTGACAGCGTAATGACCCCTCTTTGTAATTTTGTAAAACTGGATTGAGTTTCCCTAGTTTGACTGAAATTTTGGATTTGTAGAAATTGTATGCCATTCACAGAGGCCTTAGAATTAGGGAAGGTGGCAAATGACAACTTCCTTTTTGGTGAGGAAAAAAAAAGGTTGTAGAGGTGAAAGACCCGGATAACGCTAGGGTTGCATCCTTGTGTGGCATATGGATGCCTCATAACATGAATTGGATTTGTTTCCTGTCCGCCACGGTGGGACTCACTTGATTCCAAAACCTTGTCGAGGAGAATGAATAGCTTGACTATCCCACCAAAACACTGGTGGGATATAATTACTTTAGTAAACATGATTAAATGAGGCTTGTTCTCATGTTACTGGTGATTCGTAATTTGATTAAAAGTTAACCTTGTCGAGTGTCTTTACATTTTTTCTCTTTTATTTCTTCAATAATTTATTTTTATTTTATTTTTTGTGTTTTTCAGGTGGGGTTGGAGAAGACACCAAGATGCCAACACCGTTTCCTATAAAACCAGAGGTCAAGCATTTCAAATATCGGCCAATTCCCATTTATGCATCAAACCAAGGCTTCCGCATATATTATGCCAATATAATTGGTTTGAATAAGGTCAAAGAATTTCCTAGGTATGTGATTAACTGTCAAGTCAACAAGTGTATAGCGGTAATAAAACATTTTGTCTTGAGAATGAGATGCTTGTGTTTTTGCTGCTGGTAGAATCCTTAGAATAATATCCTTGACAAAAGATACCTTGTATTGGATTTGTTTGCATACATGTTTTGATTGATGTAATCCATTGAGAATCCCCAGCAAATTTAAGTATTTGAAATATCTTTCTAGACTTTAAGTCTGCACCCTATGTTTAGTGCTAACCAAAATGCTCTACCTGGGAATGTTTTCTTGGGAAGGGCAGCCTCAAAGACAGAATCGAACTTTTTTTTTTAAAGGAAGACACAGATTGAAACTTAATATAGGCGAAAATGCTAATTTCTGTTGTAATGTGATCATGTATATCTTCTCCTGATATTGCTTCCCAAGGAAACATTATACAAACAATAAGGCAGACAAATATAATCGAAAAATATGATCTCACTATTGGCATCTGGTTGTATGTTCAAGGAGTAGGAAAAGGTAGATTACAGTTCTTAGTTTTGTACAAAGTTTCAAGGTTTTGAGAGAATGCATGAAGTGGCGTTTACAAGTTCTTTCAAGGTATGCCTTGGTAAGTATTACCACGAATATCAATTTGCCAATAATATGAAAAGATAACTGGTATTCTATCACCCACATTTATTTATTACTCTCTAAGCCAGGAAGATGCGGTTGAAAAATTCAATGTTCACCTTTTATTCCTGTTGTTTTTTACTTCCTAATTGTTTGGTTAACTTGAAGCTAAATCGTTGAAAATTTTCTCAATTGCTGAATTCTTTTTCTGTTTCGTGGCTCAATTAGCTTCGTTGCCTAAATAAGTTTGCTGAATCATTCATATTTTTATCAGTACCTTTTCAAATAGGAGGTATGATATTGTTACAGTGCCTTGGTACAGGCATCTCTAGGGAAGAGAAGTTTTAATAACGAGGTGATCATGGTCAATCCTTTGGAGGCCAAGCGATTAGCTGCCAAACAAATGCAACAAATAAAAGCAAGAGAGAAGTTCAAGGTCAGAGAAATTGGTTCTTTGAAAGACAACTAAGATCAACAAAAAGGATTGTTGCCATCATTTTGTCATAGTGCAGTGCTAAACAACTTGAGATTTTCACTTAATTTTCTGCATTCCATCCTTTTCTTATTATCACATGTTTCAATTTTCCATGGGAATAGTGGTTAGCTCGGTTCCTTGATGTAGCCCTAGTCCTTGTAATACAATTCTTTTTTTTTGTTTTTTATTGTTCTTAACTTCCACATGCTTTTTTTTTTCCGAGTTGTGGCACTATGCATAGGTTTACTAAAAGTCTAAGCATAATTATCGAGATAACCAATATATTTTGTTATTCTGATTTCAGAGACAACGTCAAATTGAAGCAAAAAATGGAGCATTGGCTATGATTGGCCTAACAGCAGGCTTAGTCATTGAAGGGCACACTGGAAAACCTATTCTGACTCAGGTTATGTTAGTCTCATTCATCTATTTCTATCAATGGCATGTAAATGTGGACAGTTCATTAGTGGAAGAACTAATCTTTGCCATTTAGCTTGGTCCTGGCTATCGAGTAAGCTGTGTTGAGTTGTGTGGAGCCTAATTATGCTACGCTTGTTGTTCCACCGAATTCTCTTGTTCTGTAAGGGACTTTTAGACTAGTTTCCTAGGAGAGAAAATGGGAAGGAAAAAACATGTATTGTGGTGTTTGGTTTATAAGTTTGGACTATATTTCAAACCATTTTATTATAGTGTTTTCTTTCACCAAAATTTGAATTTCTGTTTAAATTTTCTATTCAAACCTGCAAACCAATAGAGGAATATGGAGCAGGTTGGAGAGGACATTTCTCCTATTGTATTTAGTATGCATTCCCTTATGTAATCCTTTCAAATTGGGGATCTTTGAAGTATTTGAAATCCCTTGCCCTGTTCATGTCCTCTTTTTTTCTTCTACCGAACAACATTATTGGAGTACCAAAATCCTTCTACCATGCCCATTGCCTCTTTCCCTCTCCACCAAACGAACTTTTAGGACAGCCGTTCCGGTATAGATAAAAACAGAGCGACCAAGAGAGGCATTTTGATTGTGGATTGTATTTTGTATTTTATTTTCTGATTATAGTGATATTCTGTACTTGAATGTTGCTCTCACACGAAGAGTAAACACTATAAATCCTATGTGTATTCTCTGTTTATTTTCGTTGTTCTTCTTGTTTTCTTATTGCTTCCAAAAAGAAGGAATTGAGGCCTTTAATGCCTAACAATCCGAACAAGTTGATAAACGTACACTATTTTTTTTTTTTTCAGTTGGCTGACTACTGGAGTGCCATTGTTCATTTTTTCCTGCAGTAGACGTCCTTTCGGTTTATGGGTAAAGTCGAAAGAATCCAAGTTTTGTTTCATGTGTCATTCTTGGAAAATTGTATTTGTCATGTTTTGGAGGATATTTTCATATGGTTACAAATAACATAGTGTTTACTTTCTATGACTACTCAATGCAAAATTATATTCTTTTGATAATTAATGTAAATTTACTCAATGTAACAATCCTTAGTCCCATGAGGATAGTTTATCGGCAACTTTCTATAGCAGGGCCTTCACTATAAATAACCACATTCGAGAAAATACGAATATATCAACAACGGTATCAGATTATGCCAGTTCTTTCAACCATTCATGAACTCTCATGTGACAGTCTGCAATATGTGGATTTTAACCAATGATGAAAATTTCGATATCAATGAAAATATCGACACTTAAATTTTACGGATATATTAACGGAAATATCAACATCGGTGAAACCTACGTAAAATATAAAAAGTTATCCTAAACCATTTTATTTTTTAATGAGGCTTCAAAAAACTCTAAAATTGTTAATAATATGTAGTTTAAATGAGCTTTTCAACTAAATTATCAAGTACGAGATAAATATAAATGATAAAAAGCGATCATGATATGATAAATGATAAGCATAGATCTCAATTGAGTAAATTAGTTAACAGTTAACTAATACAAGTGTTTTATATCTATAATTTCATATAAGATAAGAAAATATCAATACCAAAAAGAAATTTTAGGAAGTTTAAAAGTATTCGAAATACTTTCTTGGTTCAAATAATATTGATACCAAAACACGAAGTTTGAATAGTTTATTATCTAATTTTGAACATGCCATGCATATGTCTCTTCATCTCTACTCACTACCTCTCTATATAGAGCAGATTATGAGTTAACCTAATTATTCGAGCTTTGGACTTCATCTGAAAACTGTGGAGGTGTATAGTTGAAGATCTTATATCTACCATGTTCACTATAAGGATAACCCTTGTTATAATTACTAGTGACTTTAAGATTGAAGTTGATATTTTGAATCATATGTCGTAGTGCACAAAATAAATTAAAACTTGATTTATAGCATTGAAAAATAAATTTATAAAAAACTATATTAAAAAAAGTAAATAAAAATAACTTGAATGTTATATTTTAAGGCACTTTAAAAAAATTACATATAAAGTTCAAATATTTTATCGATTTCTTGCCGATATTTTTGTAGAAATTTTCATAAAATTTTTGGATATTTAGTCATTTTACATTCTAATTTTCATAGAAATCGATATTTTGAAAATATCGATATTCGTAGAAATTTCAATAGAAATTTTTAGATAAACTACAGAAAGGATACAACATCCCTATTTCTATATTGACACTTCAAAAATACGAAAATATCAACAGAAATATCAATAAAAATGTCAATTTTTCAGTTGTTAATCTCAACTCATAATATGAAAATCTCATATTTAACATGAGAGTTTTTGAGCCGTTGAAAACTAGTGGTAATAATCGATCACCATTACCATTCCTTTCACCTTATTCCTAGCTATTTTTATGTGACCTTAATACAAAATTAAATGTCTACATTGCTTAATTGTTAAATTCCACTACATTTTCTAATCATGTTTCTTTGGTTGTGAGGGCACAGACGGCAATTAAGTGAACCATCTTACCGTGGCATGTAGCCCATGCCTCATTGGAATGTAGTTTCCATGTCCAAAGTAGTGAAAATCTAAAATCTCACCGAAATGGAATTTAATTTATATATTTTATCTAATTAATTTCTCTTTGAGGGATGTATATAGCTAGTTTGGCAAAAATAATTCTAACCGTTTTTATGGTTCAATTATTTTTGTTACAGTATTTTCTTTCACAAATTTAAACCAAAAAACAGTTTAAACTATAAAAAAAAAAAAGTTTCAACCATCTTCCCAAACTGACTCTACATACTAAGAGCATTCATCAAATTTGTGTATCTATTTAATCCAATCCGATTTTCCTTATTAAATTGAATTGCAATTTTCCCAACCGAAGGTTATGAGTTGAATTACTCATTGAGCATATCCTAGTATGTGTAATCCAACTATCTGAATCATAAAAGTAGTACGTGCGTACTATCTGTTTGCATATTATACGTCAGCATGTTAAGTTAAAAGTTTTTTAAGCTTTTTATATGGAGATATTTATGTTTTAAAAGGGTGGATTGATTTATGCTACTATAAAAGAATTATCTCATTAAATGTCACAAATAAAATGACAATTAAAATAAAAGGACTAATACATTTTTAGTGGCAATAAAAAAAGTATCTTATTTTTATAAAATTTAATTTATGCTTTGAAGGTATATTTGATATTATAAATTATAGTATGATAATATGACGTGATATTTTTTATAATTATTTTTTTAATAGCATAGTTTAATCTAAGTTTTATTTTTATGGCATACACGTAAAAGAGCTTCTTCTATCCATTGTTAACTTATGGGCCAGTACGAAGCCCAATTTGCTTCTCAACCCAATTGAGTTGAAAATTAAATGGGGCTCTGAAAAGTGCAACTTTTTAGACTAAATTTTTATTCTATCTTGCTAAATATGAAAAATTCTTATGTTACAAACATGGTGGAATATGTTTTGTATCCCATCGAGATATTTCATGTCTTAACAAGACATTTTTTGTTATTTCTTTATATCTTTCTCTCTCCTCATCGTCGCTTGCTCATCTCCGATTAATTGTCGTTGTCATCAAACATCTCCAACATCGGCAATGTCTCTAGCAGCGACTACATACCATCAAAACCAAAAAAGAAAGGAAAAAAAAAGAAACAAAAATAACAACAACACCCACAATAAACTTTGGCAATTTGGCAACACTGACAGGATCTTGTTGACGACAATGACGGACAGATGCGTGGAAGTCAGATCTACTCCGTCGACAATGTCATTGCTCCGCCATGGATCTCGGCCTCATTGTCTTCGAACTTCGTCGCCATCATCATCATTCTCATTTTTGGGACAAATCTTGGTCGCCAAATCTTACTGTGGAAATTTGCTCATGCTGTGTCGCAATCATTGGTGTCGTTCCAAGATATATGAATGACGCATTCTTGTCAGCTCTGTTGCCCGAAAAGCTATCTCTGCAATGGATCTCGGTCGCCATATTTCGCCTTGGAGATCTACTCATGTCATGCATTGTTACGATCATCAACGTCATTTCGAGAAGCTTTGCTACCTGTTAAGGCCATTGCCGAAGGAGGAGAAGCTCACAGCAGCGATTGTTTTACGACCTCCATTTTCTTCTCCCATGCTACTTGCAAATGGCGAATACCATGGAGAAGCTTTGCTAGCGATAGCGGCGGCATCAGAGAGAGAAGGTTTATTCTTTTTGAAGGAGATCAAAATTTGTAACATATATTTTTCTAAGTTTTACAATTTGACATAAAAAAGCAGATTGGTTAAAAAGATGGCGTATTATGTAATTTTCTCATCCTAAATTAGAGTTAAGACATCGTAGAGTCGTCCACCCCATGACATCTTTTCGCTTTTGCCTTTTCTTCTTTAATTAGTAGGCCTATTTTGTAAATCAGCATAATCCAATTTGTGAAACTTGATATTTTTGGAATTAGATTGAGAAACTCGTAGATTGGTAACATATTAGGCTTTTTTGAGTTCAAAATAACATATTAGATTGAGAGTAAATTAGGTAATATAACATTTCTTTATTATCATTATTGTTATACTATTTTTTTTTAATTTTGATTCATACAATTTCTCTTAACCAAAAAAACCAAAACACCCTTAATTAACACTCGTTTACCTAACTCTAACCTAAAATATTTGTGATCAATTATGTCTTTATATTCTTTAAAAGTGATATGTTTTAAACTTTTTTATAAAAGTCGTACGATTAAAAAAATGCCATAGAAGTGGTATTTTTAAATTGACCCTTAGATTGAAGATTGATTTCTAATTGGTATAATATGATCCGTGAACACCTACATTTCCTTCATGCAAAATCAAGTACCTTCGATCCTTAATCCCTCTTTTGCTGGCCAAAAGCAGCACTATCATGTAAGAGAATTTACAAAAAAGTTCTGTTACCTGAAGCAAACATACCATTGAGCAGTTTTTTTTGTCCTTTTTTTTTTTACTTTTTTTTTTCTTTTTGTCCTTTTCGCTTGAGGATTCCATTGAGTTAAACCGTAACAATCTTGACATGCCAAATGCATGGCTAAAGCTTCTCTTTCCCCGCATCTGATTGACATATTATACTTGGCAAGATTAAAAATAACTGGCCTACTTAATGACACAAAGTACCTTGCTACGAGTGGGGAAATAGTTCAAGGATAAAGCCGGCTTTCACGTCATTAAATTACAATTATAAAATTAGACTCATATGTGATATGCTATGTATAATACCGAATCAATAAAAAGTGATCTAGGTATAACATAAAATAAAGAACAAAAAAAAAAAAAGAAGAATAATTCATTGTTGACTCCGTAGATGACCCAATTGGAAGCAGCTTGTAAGAAAAGAAGGGATTGCTCAATCAATCTCAACAAAGATGTGGATAGACATAGGTAAAGCATATTTGCCTAGCAGCCTTGTTATACTACTAAAATGACCAGAAAGTTTGGTGGGAAAGAAAATAGAACCATCCTTAAGCATATTCTACTTTCCTCACTAACGAATCTTCAAACCTATTTTCTTGTCAAAGTGGCAATCCAAATTGCTTATCGTTTTTTTTTTTGGTACATAAAGAAAGGAAATTGTTGGTGGGTGCGTGATTTTCCACTTTGCTTTTGTTTATGTGCAGAATTTGGTGTTTTCATGAGTTGTTTTATGTCAATTGTTGTTCGCACGCACCAGTCAACCAATCACGGAGCTTCGTTCTTATCTGCCATGATTAACTAAAAATAGACTACGACCACGCTTATGTCTTAGAACATGTTCAAAAATATATTTTTATGAACGTTATATAATGTAGACACGTCGAAATTCAATATATTTTTTATTTTTTTAATCCTTGATATCTTATATTTAAATATCATGATCGGTCAAAACCACTTTTTCTCGTTTTATGTATCCTTTTTCTAGAAAATTAAACGCATATTAGAGTTTAGATTTATCATTGTAACTTCTCCGAAATGAGTACAACAAAGTCAGCTAATTAGCTAAGCCTACGAAAGAATTGGTTTGAACACGTGACACTCTCACACTCAATCAACGATTAAGTTGAGTAGTTGAGCACTCTATCGCAGTTGTAAATTTTCCCAGAACTTCTTTAGTTGGACGTAAAAATAGTAAGCTGTAATCAATCAGAATTTGAAAGGGCGTGTAAAATACAATTTAATAGCAATCATCTTTCCTCTAAAATCAAGTCTATCTACTTAGAAGGTTAGGCGAAGTCACATTAAAGAGCATAGGTATGTTTTTTTTTTTTTTTTTTTTTTTTTTTTTTTTTTTTTTTTTTTTTTTTTTTTTTTGAAAATGGTAATTGCATTCCAAACTAGATAAGTACAAACACTAATTTAAACGTAAAAGACTGTAACACATTTGGCGATTCAACCTCGACAACAGACCGGAAGCATTAGTAAGTTCGATTGAACACACTTAAGAGGTAAATTGTGTACCATGCTCCAACACAAAGAAACTGAAAAGGCACACCATTAATCGAGCATACAAAAGGCTCTTTCACGCACACAACTATAGGCTGTGGATAATTCCGATCGAACAAGATAGAGATACTAAAAACACTAAGGCCTACCCCACACAAAAGGGTGGGAAAACCACCTCCATTATTATTAAAAAAAAAAAAGAAACACACCTGACAGAAATTTCACCTTTAGTTGACACTTAAAAAAACTAAAACACAAGGATACAAACCAAATGACAACAACAAATTCTTCTGAGATTGTCCGACAACGACTCTAGATGAAAAGGAAAGCCACAACAACGCCCGTAATCCAAAGAGGAACCGAGGAAAGGCCAAACCACCAATGAGTGAGAACAACCTCCCACCATTCGCTAGAGAAAGCACTACTCCAGAGATCCACCATCTGACAAAGACCAAAGTCCTCTGGAGGCAAAGCCTTTCGAGGTCCCATCCACCTCCAGCCTATGGGAGGAAGGCCATCTGATTCACCCTTCCTGCCTAATCTGACCACTGCGCCCCTAGGCACACCTGACTTGGAGCCGTTAGCATATGCATACGACTTGAATCGGCCACTTATCACACTTCGAAAACTAACGCCCCCAAGCCAAGCAACTCCCAACATCGCTCATGAAACCACCGAAGAAGAAGTTGCCGTGTCGATTAGTGACCCTTCCATGGGGGTCAAGAGTCCAAAGACCAGTGCTGAAACATATATAAATGAAAAGTTTATTTAGTTAATTATAGTAATATAAATGAAAAGTTAATTATAGTAATATTCAATTTTATAAATATTTTAAAAAGCTTTATTTTAATTAAGAAATGTTTTTTAAAAAAACTAAGTTAGGTAATTAGTATTATGTTAGAAAAAAAATTGTTCCTCAAATTTAAGTATTTATGATAAGACCTGATTCCTACATTGACGGTACTGGACCAAGGCCAGTGGGAGACACCGGCCCTTCAAGGCATCTCATAGATGTAGCACACCAAAATTTAAAGAAGAGAAACCCTAGCAAAGCAAGGGAAATAGAGAGAAAAGCCTTGTCTCAACAATGAACAAACCACTCCTATGTAACCCCATCATGAGATCAAAACCTCACCATTCATGGATGGGCACAATCTAGTAAGTACACTTTTTTTTTTGGAGTAAAATGAAACTTCATTCAACTAAAAATAGTACAAATAAAGTTGCATAAAACCGTCCGCTATAAGCACAAAAGATACCATACAACAATTGGATCTATTAGTAAAAAGCCAATAAAGAACAGAGACAAAAGACGACATCAAGCCCAAACGACTTGCTCAAAAATTAAACTAGATCTTATCAATGGTGTGTTACAAGAAATCCACTACAGTGAATGATCTCAATCGATCAAAATCAAATTTACCCTAGTGAGGGCACATACAACTTGACATAGATTTAAAACTAGCTACTTATCACCATACACAATACTGCTAATTAGTGTATGTGAAGTGCAAATCAAGACCGAAGGTGGAGAAACCATCTCCTTTATTACAAACATAAACTAAAAATACCTCAAAAACAAACAGCTAAAAGACATAAATGCTTTTATTTTAGTTAAAAAAAACAAACCAACACACGAAAGAAACATGACCTCCTTAGCTTTCCTAGAAGACCTACTAATGACAAAGCTACCATCATTGAGATATGGAGACCAAATCTATGCAATAGCAACAGATGAGGAGCATAGCCATTGAAACTAAAATCCCCCACCAACGAGGGCACCATATCCCTTGGGACCTCATCCCACCACCATCGATCTTTCCTCCATTACCCATCCCTCTCCTTGTTAACCATTACTGGCCCTCCCCCTCCAACCTTAAGAACAGTGCTACCCCCACTCCCTAGACCTAGTTCTAAGACGTCGAAAAAGCCAAGGTTCACATAGCCCAGTTTTTGGCACAACCACAATGGGCAACGTGACTTACAAATCAATCGAACGTTTAACCCCCACAAACTCCCCTTTTGTCATCTCCAAACACCCAATAAACATCCCTTTGCCTTGTTAGACATAGTGCCCTAAGGAGTAAAATATTGTGACAAGTTTTTGGAGACAATTTATCAATAAAGAGTTTTATTATTCATATACCACATGTTGTCTTCTTTATGTTCATTTATGTTGAATGTATGATAAGCAAACAAAAGTTTGAGACTGTTGGTCTAAACTTTTAAAAATCATGCATATGATAAACATATTATGCATAAGACATGAATTTTAAAAGTGATGGTCTAAATGATCTGAAATCAAAGGAATAAAGTTGGGTGCTTTATTCATGCTAAGATTGTTATGTTATCTATATCCCTAACAGGAGATGGCTTATCTTGATCATTAGAGTGGGACTCCACGAGTAGAAATAATGGCGCATTGTCATAGGTGACAATGTATTGGATCGAGATAAAAAGTTGAAATGATTTGGTTAATAACTTCGTTTGTTCAAATCAATTCAATTTAGACAGTCATATGTGTTTTGCCTTAATCCTGAAATGAGTAATGGGTCCGTATATTTGACTTATGTCTTTTGATGTACCAAAAGGTGACATCTTGACTTAATGATGGTACGCATACCGATACGTTTGAGGCATGACTCTTGAATGATGTAGACTTGTTATTCATAGATATGGAATCCATAGCTCTATTTGTAGAGTTAATGATATTTTCTTATATACATTATTTGTAGTTGGAAGACTGGAGCGTTCAACCATTTGGATACATAGGCGTAATCGAATGGTATATTATCTATGAATAGTGAGTATTTCAATAGTGTGATAATGGAACGTAAGATAAAAATAATCGAGAAGATAAAACAGAATTTATTCTTAAGTTGATTATGAATATCCTATAGGGATATGACACATTATGATATGTCATAGATGGTTAGCTTGTTGGAGCTTTGTAATTTTATATAGTTCGAAAGTGTAGCTCTAAGGTTTTAGTGGAACAGCATTAGAGTTGATAATTATAAAATATGTATCTCGGATATATTATTTTATACTTATAGGAGCTTAAACTATATATATCCATTGGGTCTCCTTTTCTAGCTCAAAATAAATCATGTAATGATACGGCGTGTTTTACCTACATATTGGTGAGTTATGTTAAATTATTAGATTAGCTAAAATTCAATAAGAGTGGATTTAATAATTTTGGTTAGTTTATCGGTTGGATTAATTTTATGAATTGATTCAAGATAAACATGTTGAATTATTTGGATAATATTTTATTTTCTATGGAATTATCTATATATGACTATTTTAATTAGACAAATTCTCTATTAAGGATATTTGAATTAAAACTAAGGCTCTATTTAAGATTCCTGGATGAAAATAAGATATTTGAGGATTCCAAAATATCATACGATCGGTAGGCTGATGGGAAACTTTAGCAAGTCAATGAAGTAAGTTCGGCAGGCTGAGCTCCTAAATCGGCTTGCTGAACATGCGATAATCAGTATACGTGTTTTTGACATGTTTTTCATTAGAAGCTGATCTAAACTTAAATTTTGAGGTCTAATCTAATAAGGTTTAACCCCAAATTCAACCACTATAAATAAGGGTGAGTTTTCGTTTTTACTTAGATCATTTGAGAAGCATAGAGTGAGTACTCTAGTGAGAGAAACTCTAAAACCCCCTAATAGCTATTGTTCAACATCAAGAACCTTAGCTCTAGGTTTTATTAAGTGGTTAGAAGGAAAGTCACTGGAGGAAAAGCTGTATGACGTGTGACCACCTACACTTCGATTATGAATAGAGAATAATAAAGAAGACTAGTTGGTTGAGGCTCTGAAACATTCTTATATACACAAGTTGCTGTTGCTTTCAATTTATAAAAGCGATTAGTAAGATCTATTATTAATTTATGTATTTGGCATATCAAACTTATGTTTTGAAAAATTCTCTGATTCAAAATTTTTAAAAATTCTATTGTGTATTGTTTTCCAACAATTGGTATCAGAGCCTAGATTTTATATTTATTTTATGAGTTTGTGATCATGATATGTACATGAATTATGAGATCTTATTCTCTCATATGCTTAAATTTAATTTTTTAGAGATTTGGCACTTTAGGAATTCTATATAAATGTTGTCATAAGATTATGTGGTGAATGTTTATTAATTATGGTTGATTAAATTTATATTTTAATTATTTATTAATTAATTATTTTTTGCTTGTTATGGTTCTTTAAAGGTTAGAATATGTGTGTAGGTTTTTTTATGTAATTAAATGGTGGTCTATAATCACCTTCTAGGATTTATTATTTTAATTTTAATTTGTAAAATTTGTATTAAAATAATTATTCAAAAAGAATATGGATCTAGAACATGGAGATACTTAGAGTTCTATTGTTTTTCTTTATTTATAAATTTTTATGTTTTTGGATAGTTGAAAATAAAATTAACTGCTTTTTATGTAATTAACTGCTTTTTACATTATTTCTGAAAAAACTCTCGTTCAGCTCAGTCAGCATGCCAAACCTTCTAGGTTGGCAGGCCGATGGTCACAAACCGATAAGCCGATTTGAAAGTTTAGTAGGCCAACAACGAGGCAAAACAGTTTTCCAAAAAAAAGGAGTGTTTTTTTATGTAGTTTTTTATTTTATTTTTGAGACAATTTTGAGAAATATGAAAATTTATGATGACTAGAAAAATAAACCCTTTTTATCTATATGAGATTGAAGAATAGTAGACGAATGCCATATGAAGAAAGATACAACAAGAAGATACAAGATGAAGAATAGATAATATGTTTCAATTGATCTTTTATAATCTTTATTTTATTTTTTCTAGGATGGAACCATTATATTACGGCTATTTATTATTTTGCTTGTGGCTTTGTATGTTGCTTTGCTTGTCTACATTATAATATGATTTACTATGTATGTTGATAACATGCTATGAAGGATAGGGAATGCTACCCATAAAAAATTGTTCATGTATATTAACATAAATCCTTGACTTTTAAAATATTAAGCAGGAAAAAGGTTTTCAAAGAGAGGACCTACAACCTTTATCGTTGATCCATAGGTAGCACATAGTGGTTTTGACCCTTAGATTGAGATTTTCAGATCTTTCAAGGGATATTTTATTTTAGCATAATTTATCGTTGTACACCCCTAAGTGGCGATTATAAATCATGGATAAAATAGTTGAAATAGTGGTTATACATTCAAGATTAATTTTGTTATTAACCTCCCCTAGGAGCTCTATTAACAAAATTAATGGCCAAAGAAAACGATTATTAGTATATGTTAGATCATATAGGTCTTGGATACCATATATTAATAAAAGAGGATCCGTATTTCTAATTGAATTTGGCAAGTCTCCCTAAGATATACAAACCTAAGATAGACTTACTGCTGAACATTGAAGTTAGTAATAACTCTAAAAGACTTCAAACTTCTCACTCTAATAAGACTTATCTTTGGCATTTATGATTTGGTCATATTAGCGTGAATAGGATTCAAAGGTTGGTAAAAGATAGACCTTTAAGTCACTTAGAGGTAGAATCTATACCATAATGTGAATCTTGTTTGGAGGGTAAAACGACTAAAAGACCATTTAGGTCTAAGGGCAATGGGGTTAAATGGGTTCTAGCACTTGTGCATAGTGATGTTCATGCTCCCATGAACATCAGGTCACGTGGAAAGTGTGAGTACATTGTCACTTTTATTGATGATTACTCAAGATATGGGTATGTCTACCTTGAAACATGCACCAATTTTCATGTAACGGATATTGTTAGATAAGTAATGATGTTAAGTATTTTGCCTTATGATATAATGTTACTAACTATTTTATTCTAAGTATGATGACAGGTGACGATCACGTGGAATTGATGTGCTCAAGGTGTTCATGTCATTTATGTTGTATGCTTGACATTTATTTAACAATCAATTAATGTTTTTGGTATATTTTAAATGTGTGTAGCAGTTCGGCAGGCCGATCCTTCAAGTTCGATAGGCTAGATTATCCCTCTCGAGATGGCAGCCCGATGGATTTCATCGGCAAGCCAAACCTCACAACTTCGGCAGGTCGAAGTAAGCCATCGGCAGGCCAAAGACAGCTAACGAATAGTTAGCAAGTGATCCCCCAAAATTGTGGCCTTGACGATTATTATGATTGGATGAGATATTCTGTATGATTGGCTTATTTTTGGCCTTTTTCTTTAATTTATATGATGGAACATTTGACTTTTATGATGATTGGTTGATTGATAATGTTTCCTATTTTTGACAATATGAAATATGGTAAGTGGGATAAATTGTTTTGACTTTCCCCTATTTCTCTCCATTCCCCACACGAATTTACCTTAATTTTAGTCATAAAATTCTAATAATTATAGAGAAGAAGACTTTTCTTGTTACGTTATTTTCATTTTCACGTCAACTATCTCTTTATTGCTCTTTTTCTCTCTCTCCAAAAATTTCTCAGAAACACTCTCTCCCTCTCTTTCTCCATGTTTTTCCACCCTTTCTCTCCCTTATTTTTTTTGCAAATAATTGAATGAAATATTGGGTATTCTCTTGGGCGAATTCAAAAGAAAGTTGAGAAGAATCATTTTGAGGTAAGAACGCATTCTATATTAATCCTGAAATTTTTATTTTTCTCTTTAATCTGATCCCCATAACTCTACCTACAAATTTTTGTTTGCTATAAAATTTTAATATGATATTTATGCATGTGTTACGTAGTGTTCCTCAAAATTTCACACCATTTGGATATTTTTATGTTGAGATATGAATTTTTTTCTCTCTACCACTCATAGTTGAAAATGTTGCTGATTGGTAAAATTATATATAAATGTGGTCTTTGTTCTAAGGGCAAATGTATTTTGATTTTCATGAAATTTTGTAGATATATTCATGAATATATCAAGTGTTAAATTAGAAAGTCTCATGGTGATATGGTGAATATTTTATGTGATATTGTAGTTTAATTCAAGTTAGGTTGTACGACTGCCTTATCAAAAAAAATTTGGACTTCTTGTTGTGTGATGTTTTTGTGTGACTAAACAAATTTATTTGGTGTTGAAACTTTTTATGCTTTTGTGTTTATATGCTTTAGATTGTCATAAAAATTTTAGGGTCCAAGTAAATTTTTTTTTATTTGTTTGAGAATGATGATCGCGTATAACTCACTACCTGAGATGTTTGACGTTTATTTTTGTCTCTGATTTCTAATGCACATTTTAGATTGTTTTGAATTTATTTAAAGGTATTTTTTGGATATGTTATAGTTTTAGGTGTCTATTACATGTAGGATTTTTGTGAAATTATTTTGTGATATAAATACTTTATTATATGAATGTTACATAGGGCTGCTCACTGTTTTGTTTGTACTAGCAGATTTCATGTTGTGATATGTGTGACTTGTTTTGGTTATCAAATGAAATTTTTATGACCAACGAAAATCCGTGATAGTATGTCTATATGTTAGCTTTGTCCCTTTAGAGCCTCATGCCTTAATTGTGTACGAATTTTGAGTTATTGAATTATGAATACATAAGGGTCTGGCAGGTTTTAGTATTGCAGTTTTTGCATAAGTACTTATAAGTTGGTAAAATATATTTGTGTTTGTGTATTTCTTGAAATGAAGGTGTGAATAATGTATTATGGATTAGTGTTTTCAAAAGAAGAATGTATGTGTGATGTAATATGGTATTGGATGATGTCATGTGGTATTGAATAATTTCCTGAAAATGAAAATTAATTTTATTGTATATGGATGTATGACATGAACATTCCAAGAAGTGAGCACATCAAGCCCGCAACGACATCATCTACAATTAAGGTTGAGTAAGGTAATCAAGTAAGTACATTCTCACCTACAACATGATGAAGTTTATGAAAAGTTTGAAATCTATGTTCATGATGGTTTTATAATGATTTCCATGATGATTATACATAATGTTGCATTATGAAAGTTTTGAGGTATAAAAGTTTATGCATGTTTTGATGATGATGTCTTTCAAAGCATATAAGTATATATATATATATATATATATATGTATATATATATATGTTTCACCTAAATAAGTGTTGCATACCCTATGTTATGTTATGTTTATGTTATGATGTCATGTTTGGTTTGGGATTAGCTACCTCTCTCCTCTCATGACGGCGCGCTTATGATGATGATAATGGTGCAACACTTGGGCCCTTAAAGATAAAATGAATAAAGTTTTAATATTATTAATATTAGCGAAAGATATGTTCTATATGAAACTATGCTTAATGCACTATTATAATGATGATGATTATAGTTATGATGTCTCATAAAGATGTTCATAAAAAGTTTTATGTTGTGAGATAGAAAATGTACTTACTAAGCTTTTGCTTACTTAGTTTTACATCATGTTGCAGATAAGGGTAAAAAGATCATGGATTAGGTGGAGGGCAAGGACGAGCGTATGAGCTACGCACGATGGATTGAAAATGGAAGACACTAAGAAAGATGCTTTAAATTTCATAAATTATGCTTTTACTACTTTGTATGTTTACTTCTTGCACTTTGAGATATTAAGACTTATTTTATTTTATTTTTTTGACTTTTGTAAAATGTCGGCCTGCCGATCATTAATGATTGGTCTGCCAGTGTTGGTATTGACCTATCGATTTTCCTGTATCGGCCTGCCAATCTTAGTAATTTTAAAACCCTGTTTTGTAGAGCTTGGATGGCCTGCCGGTGTCCGGAGTTCGGCCTACTAAACTGTGACCAAACATTAAATATGGTTTTAAATTTTATATACATTATGGCATCGTTAACTTGGTATTGATAAACTGTTTAAATAAATATAGAAGGTTTTGAAATATATAAAAAATTTTATCTATGGATCTCGGGATATGTTTGCAAACTATGTTTTAAATTAAAATAGTTTATCTAAATAATAGTAATATGGATGAATGTAACGATATTTGTGACGTCCGTAAAGGGGTATTAAATACCTAATGCATCATAAAAGCAAAAATTTTGACAAATTTTGAGAGTTTCAGGTTGAAGCGGAAAAGCAATTAGGTAAACCCATAAAAGCACTTCGATCTGATCGAGGTAAAGAATACCTCTCTGATGAGTTCTTGGGACACTAATTAGAGAATGGGATTTTATCCCATTTGACTACACCGAGCACTTCGCAGTAGAATGGTGTAGTTGAGAGAAGAAATAGGACTTTGTTAGACATAGTTCGCTCCATGATGAGTTATTCAACCTTACCTTTATCCTTTCATAGATATGCGCTACAACCCATATGTTATCTTTTGAAAAATATGCCTTCAAAATAGGTTCCTAAAACTCCTCACGAGTTGTGGACAAGTAGGAAGACATCCTTAAACCATATTCATATATAGGAATGTCCGACTCATGTCATGTATAAGGAAGCGAACAAGTTGGAAGCGCGTTTGAAAGTTTGTGTGTTTGTAGGATATCCAAAAGGGAGAAAAGAGGGTGGGTTATTTCTATAACCTGAAAGAAAATAAGTCATGGTTTCAACAAATGCAACATTCCTTGATGAAAGTTACATGAACAAATTTAAGCCTCATAGAAAAGTGATACTCGAGGAGTTGACAAGTGATTCGATCACTCCAAGGGTTCTGATTGAAACCAATCCAATCAATGTAGAAAAACTGATCGAAGAACAACCTAGGAAGTTTCGGCATAGTGGGAGGATCGGGCGTTAACCTGAGAGGTATATGTTCAATGATGAAGCCTACTTGGCTAAACCAGTTGAACATGACAGAGATCCTTACACTTACACAAAGGCTATGAAAGATGTTGATTCACAGCTCTAGATAGAAGCTACAAATACTAAGATGAAGTCTATGGAGACTAATCTAGTCTGGGAACTTGTGGATCTTCTCAAAAGGGTAAAACCTATAGGGTATAAGTGGATTTATAAGAGAAAGAA
>CAMOHE010032188.1:0-35640 GCA_946598075.1 Artocarpus hirsutus
TTAAACCTATGCTATTGTTTAATGTAATTTTTTGAACCTTTTTTTTTTTAAGTGAAGAAAATTTGTAGAAAATATAAGATGATAATACATAAAGCATTCTCAACAACAAGCAATTTTGATGTCTAAAGACAGTGACCATATTCAAAAGTACAAATTAAGAAACATAATCATTCACTGCAACAAGAAACGTCAACTACAAATGAAATGATGAACAAAGTCAACAGTCCATAAAAATTAAAGCGTATCCACTAGGTTCGAAAATAATAGAATGCTATAAATAAAATGATAAACAAAATCAAGTGTTCTTTTTCTTTTCAAGGCCTTTCTCTACTAACTTACTTGATTTAAATTTTGATCACTTCACAAAATAATAAATAAGTAGATAGGTTTAAGTTTTTTTTTTTTAAATATATAGGCGGGCGGGTTCGGGTTGAACCCGCCCACAAAAATTTAAAACCAAACCCGCCCACCGAATATATTGGTGGACGGGTTCAACCCGCCCGTCAATGGGTTGTTAACAAAAACCTGCTTTTTTCAAGATGGGCGGGTGCGGGCGCAGACGGTTGGCGGGTGCGGGGTGGTTTTTGAACAGCCCTAATTCGAACGTTGGGTAATTCAACCTTGATCTTTCTTCTGTCCTAGACTTCTAGGATCCTATTGGCTAATTTTAAAGCCATTAGCCATTACTCACTATGTTTTGATACAAAGTGATCGTTAATTAATAAATTGAGTTGCATAACTGTATACAACTCTGAAAACCATTGGTTTTTCTTATTCCTATCTAACTCTACCCTATCGTCTCTAACGAAGTGCGGGAATCTTTTTAATCATTTTCTTTTCCCATTTGAAACATTTTGGAGCGGTTTGGGTTATTTAGGCAAAAATAATGATTTTGCCCTCCATGGGTCTACAGACCTACTCGAGCTCAATTTCGTTATTCTAATGAAAATAGTCACGTACTAACTTTAAAATAACATCCTAGTGGGTTGGATCTCCTTATTTCACATCTATGCCCCATTTTGGTAAAACTTTGCAATTTAGCCCTTGTATTGAAAATTTTGACAATTTTAACCCCGGGGCTAAAATTTATCTCTTTAAACCAAAATTTTTTATTTTTCATAAGAAACATTTTTACTCAAAGTACCATACCTTAAATCATTCAAAAAATGACGTTTTTGCCATTTTAACATTTTTTCACTTCTAACAAATTCTTGAAAAATTAAAATCTCACAAACAGTTGAGATTTTCAACGAACCGTTCGTGATATTTAATAGTTTCATCAAGATCTATAACTTTCATGTTTTAACTTTTTTCAAATTCTCACTATACATGGGTGTTTTTGGGAATTTTTCAAATCTGCTAAGAAAAAGCTTTTTCTTTCAATTTAGTCCTTAGGATATTTTTGCAAAAATTCATTTTAAAACTGTAAATCTACCCCTACAAAGGCAGTTCCATCCTTTGTTTGTGTCACTTTTCATGCCTAAACATCATTTTTGAACAACTAGCACTAAAATTGCAAAAATATTGCTTTTCACACAAATTACCATTTTTCAACATCCAACCCTTAATTTCACAACATCAACATACCAAAATTTATATTTCTATGGGTTTTAACTAAAAACTTGCTCAAGAACCCATATACTTTTGAGAAAATAAAAATCAAAACAAAAATCATAAAATTTCAAAACTTTAAAATCAAAACTTACCCCAAATAGCACTTTTTGATTTCTAACCTTCCGAGGCTCCTTTAGATCTCCTTCTTGGACACCATATCCATGCAAAAATACCATGAATTAGTTTCCTTTCTTTTTCCCAAGAAAAACCCTAAAAACCCTTAAAAAGTTTAGGTTTTTACCTTAAAACTTGTAAAAATTCCTTGAGTCTTGCCTCTTGAACTTAAGTGGGGTTGTTTTTGCAAAGTTTTGGGTTGAGAAAATTTTTGAAGAGCTTCTCCAATGGCTGCCGTGGGAGTTGTGGAAGAAGAAGAAGAATTTTTTTGTTGATAAACTTGCATTTAATGCTTCCTCATCCACTTGGTTATTTATCAAGTAACCCTTTGGGTTACCAAGTGTTACCATGTGATTGGGCCACCTTTCATGGCTTGGTGGCCCAATAAAAAGCTAATGAGTGTCCACTTTGTGGGGCCAAAAAATGTATACTATGTAAATTTTCACCACACAATATTTTTCCTACACTGTCATAGTCAAATCAGTGCAAACTCGTGACCTTAGATTGTATAAACTATTTTATTTACCTTTCGTTTACTTTTGGAGGCCAAACGTAACATTTTTCAGATATACGTTTTCACTTACCAGTATATTTGTACTGCTTTGGCCTCCTTTTTACATTGTGTTGGGTTTCGATAGACTCTATGTTTTACTCGTATTCTAAATACCCATTTGCGTGTATCATAATTTTACAATTAATTGTGATATAAAATTCATTTTATGGATATTATTTACAAATTTTTGAGTAATTAAACTCATAAAATTTGTATTAAGATATCCAACATTGCATCACATTCGCAATGAAATTTTCAGTTAATACTGCTTATTTACACATTATCATAATTTTATAAAAATTACAATTTTTAAAAATAAATTTATTAATTAAACCTAATTTAAATATTATATTTTATTAATGAATTTTTTTTGCCATTACACAAAATGAGAGGACAATGATCTGACCCTCAAAAGTCAAGGTGGTTAACTACGACATCCTGGAAGTGGTTTCTTCATATAAGACAACAAACCGCCCTATCCAATCTTTTCTTATATATTAGCCACCTCCTCTTGTCTATTATTCCAAGTAAAGATTGGACTATAGAAACCCAAATCATACAATTCACAATCACTGAGGACATCTCTAAAAATCTCTATCCCTTTCACATATTTGTCTGACCTACCTGTTTTTCTTTCCATTGTTAAAACATCATTAGTCTTCAATGCTTAACCAAGGGAGAGAAAAAAGAACTTTCAACTTGTGTAACAATTCCCACAAGTGCTTCCACTCTGACTTGTTGGGATTATCATAAAATCCAAAAATCTCCACGTGAGTCCCTCTTCCGAAGTGACAAAAACATCAATATGGAAACAAGAAGAACTCGACATCCACCTTCCAAGAATCTCTCCAAAGGAGAATTAAGCCTCCACTCTTGCCAACACAGTCTAAATGAATCCCTAATGGAAAACCAAGCCATTCTCAAAGCATTTGGACTGCACAACCGCGTCTCCATGAGGATCGCAAGCTGAAGGTTTTCTCTACGGATTACATCCCCAGATTGTTGAATGCATGGGGTTTCCCAAAGCCCAAACGTTCCAACTTTGGAGATTCATAATGCCCAGCGAGGCTATATCGCAACCTCGGCTGATGTCGTATCAATGTTCGAAATGTCAGAGAAAACACGCCTAACCTTTGACAAGTTCTCATCCATCTCGCCCATAACAGATTTCCTCTTCCCAAAAGCCTCACTTCCTGATGGTAATAAGTTGTTATCATCATTCCCCTCTGTGGCTGGCTCTCCTTTTTATGTTGGTCTTCAATTTAACCAGACCATTACTACTAGGAGTAGCTTGGAAAGTAAAACAACCTCCGGTACTATTAAGTTTTGACTTTGTGTTGCTTTCGTCTACCCCCTGACAAGTTGAAAAGAAACTCCTTTGATCTTTTAGAACTTGATGATGGGTAGCTTCTCGACCTTCAAAGCCTTCATCATGCAGCTTACCGCTTTTTTCAACGTGAATAGTACCTTCCACAATTACATTAATAGGACCCTCGTGTTTCTCACGTGGCCCTCTATATTTGCATTAATTTCAAGATTCGAAATAGTTAATATGCTAAAGTCTGACCTCGAAGTCAGCAGCCTAGCTGGCTGATCTTGAGAATTATGCATAGCCAGAAATAGATTGCCGAAATCTCCTCGTCTTCCTCTACCCCTAGAACCTCATTCTGCCTTCCTCTCTATTGACATCTCCGATCTCCAGTTTTCAGCCATAATACCAGAACGACTTCTCCCCCCTCCATGACTACCACCTGAATCCCATTTCCGATTGTTTTTAAAACGATTGTCTTTATGAAAAGGACAATCGGACACCATTATACTCCGCCAAAACATGGCCAATTTTTCAGCATCTATAGTAGAAATCTGGAAACTTTTCATACCGTAAATCTGCCCCGAGTATTGGCCCTTCGTTACCCAACTTTACTCTTGCACCTCTTCTGATTGGTTTTGTGATGTCAATAAGAGTCCGTACCCGGAGATAACAGCCAGTGCATTTGCCGAACTTGTCTTTATGCATTGTTATCAGATTCCCTATAGCGTCGCCGATCAACTCATCCAGGGGTAGATTGTGTGTCTGTACCCAAAAATTTGTGTAGCAAAGATCAACTAAATTTAGTTGCTCAAAATTGTCGACTTTTTTCAAAACCAGCAACGAGTAATTGCAACTCCACGGTTCTCCACCTTACACCCTATCGCTCTCCTTTTCATCATCGAACGAAAGAAAAAAGCATCCCTTGCTACTTCCTTGATTTCCAGCCCCCTTCTCGATCCTACAAGCTTCAGTCATGGTGGCCTTGAAAGCCCCCTTATGATAGGATTTGCGAGTCAACAATCTTCTCAAAATACTAGACCTTAATTCCTCCCTTCCTTTAGCCACAACATCATTGGTAATACTAAAGACATACTCCTCTTCAGCGGTAATGGAAAGGGTTTTCCATCCGTGAACATATCATCCATCGATGCCCAAAGCCCTACTCCACAAGAAAATAACACTCTTCACGATGAAATTTTTGAAGAAACTCACACAGACAAGGTGAGAAACACACCTCTCACATTAAAAATCCTAGTCGAGTAAAATCAAGATGAGAAACTCTAGCAGAGCACGCCAAAGAGAAAAAAAAAATTTGCATTTAAAGTAACTATTTTTGTAAAATATCCAATTATGTGATAGGAATATGATAATCTATATTAAACTTTTAGAATCCTTCGTTTCGTTTATTTTAATGTCATGGAAAAAATTATAAAAGAAATTAGAGAATAATTTACTGAAATTAAAAATTAAAAATTAAAAATTAAAATAATGCAATGCTCATAATTTAAGGACTATAACACTACTACTATTCATTATTCCGACTTGGTTGAATTGAGATGTTTCACATGGAGTGAGCCTCACGCAATGACCCATGTTTGATCCCTACTTAGCATGAATTGGAATGAATAGAATTATTCTCCCTCAACATTTGCTTGCATCGTGGACAACGCATATATGGTAAGGCCAAATGAATGGCTAATTTCTTTTCCTATATTCAATCTATATTCATAGGTACCCACTAATAGGAAAAGAAAAAGAAAAATAAAGTACCCATAATTAAGTCACAAGCACCCCACCTAGGGCTATATCTATGTTTCTTTTAATAAGCTATAACAATGTTTGTGATTTCCAATCTGACAGGCCTCGTCAAGCATCTGTCCTTTACTTGAAGCCCATGCATGGAATGTACAATTGCACACGCCAATTATGTTTTATTTGGTGTAACAATTTCTGTGAGGCCCAAGTTCGAGACCAATGGGCTAAATCCGAATATTGGAAGGGAGCAAACTGCATCGTCAAGATTACTTTGTGGCAAAGTTATTATTCATAATTTTCAAGGGAAAAAAATTATGAAAAGGGGAAAAGAAACCGAATCTTATATGGTTAAAACATTAAAATAGAGAGAAAATATATTAAATAGTATATTTTATATATGCTATTTAGAGTCTGTTTGATATATAAATTTGAATTAGTGATTTGATTTGAGTTAGTGTGATTTGAATTGTGATTTGATTTAATGATTTGAATTGTTATCTAAATTGACATTTGGATGTGTATTTAAGTTTTAATCTAACTATGGAATAAAATTGGAACTTGTGTTTGGAGAGGTAGTGAAAATAGTTTTTGATTTATTCCTCTCTTTACTAGAAATACAATGAAAAAAGAATCATCTCAATCGGATATCAAATGAAGAGGTTATGATTTTTTTCCTCAAATATAAGATAGAGAATTTCAGTTTTTACTGTAGCAAAGATATACGAGTATCAAAAGTTTAGGGGATGAGAACTCTGAAAACTTGGATTCGTAATACTCAAAGATTCAGATTTTGGGGGAAACAAACACGTATCTAAAAGATTCTTGGTACTTGAATCTAAGTTTAAGTCTACTAAGTCTAAAGAATACATAAAACAAACATATTCTTTTAAGTTTATAGCAGGTCTTTTTTATATAAGTAAATAATAATATTTCACTCAAAATAAATTAGTATACAAGCAGTTTATATAAATACCACTTTTTTTAACTCGATTTTTATTTATGTCATAAAATCTTAAAAGTTTTTGTGCCATAAACTTAATAATGCATGTCCCTACAAGAACATATCGTGTGTCCCTAGGACATGAAACATGAAATAATTTTGGGACATGTTATCGTGTCACTTCAGAAGGTGAGACATAAAAACATTTTTTTTCCTTTCTTTCTCTCTCTCTCTCCCCTTATCAGCTTCGTCAACGTCGTCGATGGTCAGTCCAAAAAATCTAAGAAAAAAAAACTAATAACAATAATAATAACAATAACAATAATGACAACTCGACTGTCGTCACTGCTGTGGACTCTGCCGCTCTTACGATCGCTAGCAATAGATCCAGATTCGATGAAGAGGACAACGTGAAGCTTGGAAGTGGATCAAAGTCGATGAGATGAGCTCAGATTTGATCGACAATGCAACTTTGTCATGATAGGTGACGACAACAGCGATAGGGATGGATCTCATTCTACGGGTAATGTGCGGCAGGGACATCGGCATCGGTCGATGGCCCATAATGCCATGAATCTTAGTTGCTAGATCTCTTAGAATAATTCCAAAATTTCCCCTTTCCAATCTCCTTATCCCAATCCTTCTCTTTGTCTTCCTCTTCTCTCTCTCCTCCTTAAGCCGACAAAACTTCACTGATGTTGCATCTCCGTCAGGTCACCCACCTTGAGCACCAATGAAGGCAGATCGGGAGATCACTACTATCAACGAGGGTAGACTAGTGTAAAGAAGTCCATGCTACACCATACTCTCACCATCTAAATCTTAACTACGCCTGAGAAGATCACGTGAGGATCTACATGCTCATTGTTGGAGAAGATACAAACGATGTGTTCAATTATTTGAGGGAAGAATCTCTAGAAGCTCGAACTTTTGCAAGAGCAAGCTCACGACTCTCATCTTTTGATGACCACCCTGATCCTCGACGTTACAATCTTATTGGCATCAAACTCTAACTGCAATGCGTTACGGCATTTGAATCATCAATAAATTGTTAGTTCGAGCTGAAAATGATGTAGCAATTCAATTATATAAAAGAAAACATTGTAACAAAAACGGATTGAACTAAAATTTAATTGATTCAAGCTAAAAAACTAAAATAAAAAGCAAAAATGCTCCGAAGAAATTGGGAGTCCAGACAATGTACTTTTATTTTTGTTTTTCTCATGCAATTAGTTAGTATTAGACATTTCATGGTGCAAAAAATGGCTTACGCTACTAAAACCATACTTTTGAAAATTTAAAATTTTATTTTATTTTTAAATAAAAAACGTAATTAAGTTACCTCAAAATACAAGATACCAAAATTATAAAAAACATTAAAAAAGAAAAAAACACATACACAAAACACACGTGAGTGTTTGTATAATAAGCATAAATCCTCAAGAAAAAAATAGAATATAGAGGCAAATGGTCTTTTTAAAGGCATTTTCAAAATAATTGACTATGCTTTTTCTATGTTAGGCAAATGTCCTTTTTATTAATTATAAAATTAAAATGAAAAAAATAATATTATTTAATTATTAATCAACTATAGTACATCAGTGATAAACTTAAATTTATCAATGATAAACAGTAATAAATTCAAGTTTATCAGTGATAAAGTCCATCCATGCAGATCAAATCCCAATAAAAAAAAAAAATCTAACCTTCGTATAATCTCTCTTCTCTCACCGCACGATCCGCATCAACTATGCACAACATCTCCATATGTGCAAATGGATCATTTACTTCAAAAGTTTCTAGAAATTGGTTTATTTAGTGCAATTTCCCTATAGTAAATTACCAACAAAATCCAAAAACCAAACTCTAAATCAATAAAATCAACCAAACTCTCATATGCGCAAAGGTTTGGGAGAATGTCGAGATTTGAGAGTTCGACACCAAAACATGATCACATATGTTGGAGAGCATCGCAAAAGGGGTTGCAATCCGCCGGACACCCAACCCAGTGACTCCCCTTTGAGCTCCCTCCCGTTGATTTGAGACCTAGAACTCGACGAAGCTCCGTCACACCCATAACTCAATCTGTCACAACCAGCTTTCCGTGAGACCATTGCGGCGCTGCGAAACTAAACCCTCCACTGCACGAGCTCAACTCCATCGCAAATCAAATCAGTGGCAAACTACACCCACGACCAACCCATTATTGCCATCAAGCCCCCCTATAAACCCATTTTTTTCTTTTTTTTTTCTTCTAGTTTTTGCTGACCAAACATAGTCTTTTGAATCAAAGGCAAAGAAATTGAAAGTGCAATCGGTTGTTTTTTTTTTTTTTTATATGAGAGTGAAGGTTGACGAGTGTTATTCATTCTTTTAGGGAAGTGAGAGCTTTTTATTTTTTTTCTTTTTGATCTGGGAGTGAAGATTGTTGATGTTTTTCATTCTTTCAGGGAAACGAGAGCTTACGTGCATCTCCCAAGAACCCATGCACTTCGTTGCTGACACCAAGAAGAAGAAGTAGAATCGGATCAACTCCATAAGGTGATCGATCGTCCATAACTCCCTCGCTCTTGTCAATTCCGAGGTCATCAATTACGATCACGTTCGGCGCTGATTGATTGTTCCCGATTGGATGTTTGGTTTTTGTGATTTTGAGGTAGTTGCGTGTGATGGTGTAAAAATCAGGTTAAATATTAGGAAGGACTAGTTATTATCCTTACCAATTTGTTGTATTTAATCGTTGAATTTCTTTTGAAATGTTTTGTGCAAATTTTGTGTAACTGAAGTGGCAGAAATTTCACGAAACGAAAGCTTTTTATTTATTTTATTTTTCTCAATTTTTTAATTGTTATAAAATATAAAAATATAATTTTATTAGTATGCCTTTTGAAATCAGGTCATGTTAAGAGCACCAAAGTTTAAGTGATATTTTGTCAAAATAAATAATAATAATAAAAAAACCAAAATGTCACTTGCTTGAGCCTAAATGACCTCCCACCGAACGAAGGGGGAAAAAAAATTCCATCTGAATGGTTGAACGAAGCCCCGCACCCGCCCTCTCACACGAAACTGCAATTCCATTTCTTTTTCCGTTCATCGATTTCTATTCTTTTCAATCACAATTTTCTAATTTGGATCTGACATTGATTTTCTTTTTCGCTAATTGGTTTTTGATTTTTCTAGTGGAGGTATTTTTTTTTTTTTTCCTTTTTCCGACTTTCTCTTAAATTCATATTGTTATTGGAATTCTCCCTTTCTGTTAAAAGGAAAAAGGATTTTCTTTTTATTCTTCGCAGGTGGTTTAGAGAGAGATAGAGATAGAGAGAGAATGAGTTACCTACTGAGAACGCTGACCAAGAAGCAAGAAGTGGATTCGATTATCAGAGACACCATCGACAAGGTCCTCGTCCTCCGCTTTGGCCGATCTTCCGATCACGCTTGTCTCCTTCTCGACGACATCGTAATGCCCTCTCAACCCCTACCAAAATCTCAGATTTTTCTTTGAATTTTCCAATTTCTTTTTCAATTTCTTTGATTTTCTCTTCTCCTTCAACACAGCTTGCAAAATCAGCTCGAGAAGTTTCGAAGTTCGCGAGCGTCGCTCTTGTAGATTTTGATTCGGACGAGATTCAAGTCTACGTCAAATATTTCGATATTACGATAATCCCGTCGACGGTTTTCTTCTTCAATGCTCATCACATGAAGATGGATTCTGGGTATTTTATTTCTCCTATTTGAAATTATTTTTTTCCCGATTCCGTTTTTAATCGTAATTTCGCCCGTAATAATTGTGTGATTTAGGTATTTATTCCCTTTTTTTATCTCGCAAAATCATAACAATTATCTAGAATTTGTATTGGTTTTATTCTAATTTGTTATGCAGTTCAATGAAATTTGATGCATATGTTTAAATCTTATCATGAATTCTTAATTTTTGTCGATAATAATAGATGAAGTCTGTGGATGGTTATTATGAAAGGAAAGAAATTTGTTTCTTAAAAGAGGGGAAAATAGCTCCCTTTCTTCTTAATTTGTAGATTTTGATTATTTTTAGGCTAATGTTTTTTAATTGTTATGTAGTACCGCGGATCATACTAAATGGGTTGGAGTATTTCGCCAAAAGCAGGATTTCATTGACGTTGTTGAGGTAAAATAACATTAGTGTGCTTTATGATATTTTTTATTAGAAATTTGTAAAGTGTTTGAAACATAGTTCCAAACCATCATCAGTTACAACTGTGAACAACGTAAAACTCTCAATAGCTACAATAAAAGGCAAAAAATTGTTATAGTGTAAAGCCCTGATATGCTATAGATTTTAAACTTAAAATCCTCCAAATGGAAGCTTGATAATGATTAGCAGTTTTTGAGTTCCTTTACCAACACTTTTCACCGAATCCTGGTAATTATTGCATTTAGGTTCTTTATATATAGCTTTTTTATATATAGCTTTTCTCCTTCCTTTTTTTTTTCACAATTTTACGTTACTCTAGATGAGATTTGCATATCCTGTTCTGGGACTGTGCCTGCTGATGCAGAGATGATTTTTCTTGGCATTTTCTTGCAGACAATATTTAGAGGGGCGATGAAAGGCAAGCTGATTGTGAATTGTCCCTTGCCACCTGAACGAATTCCGAGATATCAGTTATTGTACAAAGATATATAAAAAAGTGAGTTCTTCAAGGTTTCTTCAAGGTTTTAATAAAATTTTTGGCCTTTCATATATTGGAATGACTTGGTCTATTTTCTTTTTCATTGACTTTGGGTTATAGACTAGTAGAAAACTCTTTCCAAGTTTATCTTTTAATACTATTTGGACAATTGGTGGATGAGATATAGGGAGATTCTTAGGCATTTTTGGCTTTGATGAGTGGTAGGAACAAGCTTTAGATCCCTCTACATGTATAGTTGCCTTAGGTCATATTGGAATTCAGCTAGATAAAATGGCGAAATTCAAAGGGTGAGCACTCATTTGATTTTTTTCTCTTGGCCTCTTGTTGAATTCATAGAAGTGGTATCAGCTTTCACAACAACTTTTCTTTTAAGAAGGAAAAATATGAGGAACACCCTTGGTTGCAACTTGATAGATTAGTTGCATCACGTCCGTCGTGGTTTCTTGGTTGAATAAGGTTTAATGTTCATGTGAAGATAATTCTGTCGTTTGAGCCGTTTTGCATTAATTTTATGATTGTTCTCCAGGCCGTATAGAGGCACATTGGGAGTTAAAAGGCATTTTGTTCAGCATGCAAGCTGTGTTTAGGATTCCTTAAGCAGTATTTATAAGAATTATGGCTTTTCTTGTTAGTCTGTGACATATGCTCTTGTATACCTGGAAGACGTGCCAATTGGACAGTCATTGAAGTCCGCACCCCCCCCCCCCCCCCGGGGAATCTCGAATTGAGAACTTTGATCTTGGAGATCGGATGAGTTAATATTACTGCTGTGATATGAGGAGATTTTGAAATCCGTTATGTGAAGAAAAATATTCATTGCTTCTGTACAGATGTCAACCGCTTAGACTTTGATAAAAACCAGGGAGAATTGGCTAGACGCCTCTAGGAGACGCAGCACAGTTTAGCTTATGTTTTTTCTTTTGTCAAAGTTAATGTTTCTTCCCCTTATCCGTAATTTCTACATTAGGAGTTTCAAAGTCCTCTCATGCTGCCTGGAATACATCCCTTGTTATTTGCCTTTATTTTTTGGTTTGCTATTATTTTGATGTGGAGATTTGTCTAAAGAGATTGGCCGATTCCTGCATATGATATGACTGATAAAAGGGAGGACATGATATTCAGTGGCATAAATCTAATCCTTTCTTTAAGGACTTGTGACTTTAAAACTATGAAATATTATGATCTTTCCACGGGGTAAACTAGAGAATTAGAATCACATCCTTACTAATTGGCTTATATCCATACGCACTTTTTGCTACTGTAAACTCTAGAGAAAAAAATATATATATATATATATATATATATCTGTAAAAAGTGTAATTATTTTATTATTATTAATATTATAGGTTTGATGGGTGAAGGAATACAGTCCCCTGTTTCTACATTGCAACTATCCCTCATTATAAATCTCGTCTCTGCGGTATAATCGGTTTTTAGAGGCAATTCGGAACAAATTATAATCAATGCAAGTGTAAACAGGACAGCTCAAAAGAGCAGCAAGAAATACACGAAGACTGGGAAGAATTTTTCTTCTGCATTGCTGAGGCTGAATGACAGCCAATATGTACACAGTTTACAATGAATGGCTTTCCTTAGTAAGGAAAGTTTGACCACTAATTTACAGCAATTACCAACAAATGAAAAATAATGTCTATTCTAGCTATTAATATTTAATGACAACTAATCAATTAGCTTAAATTAAGGCATTAAAAAGCTGAGAATATTTTCACGCTTCCTCTCAAGCTGGGTTGAAAATGTAGTTCACCACGAGCTTGGAACTTAAGTTTTTGAAGCTTTTCCAAGGCAAGGCTTTTGTTAGAATATCAGCAGCGTGTGAACTCGTTCTCCTTGATAAAGTGACGATCAATCTCAACATGTTTGGTCCTGTCATGATGAACATGATTTTTGGCAATACTTAGTGTAGATTGATTATCACAAAAAAGCTTCAGAGGATCTTCCAAGTTAACTCCTAGTTGTTCAAGCAATCTTTTGATCCAAATTCCTTCACCAATTCCATTAGATAGAGCACGAAATTTAGCTTATGCACTGCTTCTGAATACAACAGACTGTTTCTTACTTCTCCAAGTGACCAAATTACCCCATACATTGATACAATAACCAAACTTTGATTTTCGGTGGTGACAAATCCAGCCCAGTTTATATCACTGTAGACCTCTACCTCTTGACTAGATCCCTTTTTGAAGAATAATCCCTTGCCAGGTGTTAACTTCAAATACCTCAGGACCCTATTGTCACACCCCGAAATACGTAAGGTGACGTAGCGGTTTAATTAGATTAATTAAGTGAAAATTTTGGTTGAACAACATTTAAAGAAATTAATTAACTATGAAAAATTTTGATAATTTTTAAACCTTTTTAAAGCAAGCAATAGTAATGATTAAACAAATAGAAACATATAGAAAGTAAACAAGAAAATAATAAAAGAGGGGAAGGAATATGAGTTGGGTCCATTGACCCATAATTTATGCACATATATAGTATTGACAATATTAAGCTTCAACTACAGTCCAAAATAGAGAAAGAAAGTTAAAGTAATACATGCCTTGATTTTAACAATTCAGATAACCTACTTTGCCCTTTTATTGCTCGTCGATCCGGTCAACGGACTCTTTTTCGATCCTAAGCTGATATCCACCTAGAGGGGGGGAAAATGGTTTCAAAACAAATAAAATATGAGCGAAATGCTCAGTAGGACTATAATTTTAAGAACATTTAATTCTTAAAGGTAAAATTTCAATGTTTAAGAAATAATTTAGAAAACAGACTTGAATAAATGGATAAGTAGAATTCAATAAAAGTTATTCTTTCCAAAACGTTCATTGGTCGACCAAAAAGAATATTATTTTCTTTTTTCTTGGCAAACCATATATATTTCACCACCGTAGTGGCCCAGTTGGGTTTCAGGACCTGCCCCTAAGGTCACACGCTACACGACCCGATCTCTGATATGGCATCATGCCTGCATATATATATATATATATTTCTATTATTATTATTTAAAACCCACTTACCGAGTGTTCTTAATTACATTCATTATTCGATTCATTATGAGCATGCATCCTCTGACAATTTAAGGAAAATTTGCTAACAGGTTTATCTAATCCGTTCCTTGGAATTCATTTTAAAGAAATCATTTCGAAAGAAATTACCTTGAAGGAAATCATTTTGTTAAAGATCATTTCGAAAGAAATCATATTGTGGCCAGAAACCCCTTTTTGAAAACATTTAAAACGTTATATCATTTATTGAAAACATTTTGGTAGAATTCCTTTTGAGATCAAAATCCTTTAAAGACAAGGTTACCAAGAAAGAGAGGTAGAAGTCCTACCTTAATATTCGTGTCGATATCCTACACCGTAATCTCGATCCGCAATACGTTAGCTTCGTTGATCCACAAACTACCTTAAATGGAAACTAGGTCTATCAATATCTAGCTTGAGATATCCTATGTTACTAAATTATCTCATGGTGTCCTAATGTGCCATTTAAGTTTATAAAATCATACTGTGATGTTAAAACTTTAATCGGGGTTTAAAACAGTAAAAACGAATGAAAAATTACAAAATCTTACCATGCCTAATCGGCATGTCGGTCACCTTGATTCGGCTAGTCGAACTGCACAGTTCAGCTTGTCGAAAAACCAAGTCCGGTTGGCTGAACTTTTTCATGTTCGACCCACCGATCGTATGAATCCGACCTGCCAAATTAGAAAATTCTAGAATTTTTCAAGCACGGGTCTCGGCCTCCTGGTGTCCAAATCCTCATTTTAACTTGTTTTTCTCAGTTCTCAGGCATGGGAAACATCAATAGATGATAGAAAAACATTATAGAACACTTATAAATCAATTTAAACAAGATTTGGGCAAAGATTTTGAAAAATCCCAAAAATAGAGAAAAATGAAGAAAAATGAAAAATCTTGATTCAAATCTGTTTTTGATCAAACAAAGCTTAGATTCTAGATGTTCTAAGTTCCTCTACCTAGATTGGTGGTTTTCTAAGCTTAAGAAAACTTAAATTTCAAAATACTAAGAAATTTGAAAAATTTAGAAAAGTTTAGAAATTTTAAAACTAACCTCGAATCGAAGCTTTAAATCGAAGTTGCGGTTGCTAAATCTCGTCCCCAAGCCTCCAATTGACTGAAGATTGAAGTTTAAACTCAAAAATCTTGAATCAAAGAGAGGGAGGAAAGAGAGAGAGCAAGGCAAAGGGAGAGAGCGAGAGGAGAGTGTGAAGGAGAGAGAGAGACAAGAGTGAGAGAAAAAAGAGAAAGAGATATAAATAGAGAGAAAGTTGGTGGTTTCATTGTGCAGAAATCGTGTGCCGCCCACGGTTTTGTAAAACGGGATGTATTTGACTTTTGACAAATTGTTTTGTTCCAAATATTCAAAATGACAATTAAAATAATTTTAAATAACTACAAATCATTTAAGATAATTAAAACAACTTTAAATTCAAAAATTTCACAAAATTATCAAATTAAGTTTAAAACGTTCATTATGACACACTAATCCACCATTTTACAAATTAATAACATTTAATTAATTTCAGGGCGTTACACCTATAGACTGCCTTCATATGCTCTTCTCTAGGATCATTCATAAATTGACTCATAACGCTGACAGAGAATCCAATGTCGGGACGTGTATGTGAGAGGTAGATGAGTTTGCCTACGAATCTTTGGTACCGACCTTTATCAATTGGAGCACCCTTTTCAGCCATTCCCAACTTGTGAGTGGTATCCATAGGGTGTCAGCTGGTTTACACCCCAACATCCCACACTCAGTAAGGAAATCCAGGACATATTTTCTCTGAGACACAGAGATGTACTCACTTGATCATGCAACCTCCATTCCTAGGAAATATTTGAGATTTCCTGGGTCTTGAATCTCAAATTCCTTGGCCAAGTTTTCTTCAGACTCATTACTTCTTCTTCAAAATCGCCAATGACAATTATATCATCAACATATACTATTAGGATGGCCAATTTCCCTCCCCTGATTTTTGTACAAACAGAGTATGATCAGTTTGGCATTGAGAATATCCTTGTCGCTTATCACTCTTGTGAATATTTCAAACCAAGCTCTTGGAGATTGCTTAAGGCCATACAGAGACCTTTTTAACTTGCAGGCCTAATTTTTATTGTCGGGAGTTTCAAAACCGGGAGGGATCTTTATATATACTTCTTCTATCATGTCTCTATTCAAGAAGGCATTCTTTATGTCTGGTTGGAATAAAGGCCAATCTAAATTCGTAGCTAGAGACAGCAATACACGGATCGTGTTGAGTTTGGCAACTGGTGCAAATGTCTCTTGATAGTCAATCCTATATGACTAAGTGAACCCTTTTGCCACTAGGCGTGCTTTGTACTGGTCAATACTTCCATCTCCCTTATACTTCACTGTAAAAATCCACTTGTGCCCTATTGGATTCTTTCTGGGGGTAGACTTGTAACTTTCCATGTTTGATTCTTTTCTAAGGCTTGAATCTCCTCAAAGACTGCTGCCTTTCATGAAGGATTTTGAACGCCTCCTGAACATTAGTGGGAACTGCATTGCATCTAGATTTGCAACAAATGCTCGAAACTTAGGTGAGAGTCTTGAATAAGAGATATAATTGTGTGAAGGATGTTGAGCACATGATCTCACTCCTTTCTGTAGAGCAACGGGCCAACCTCGATCATCTTCAGGAATCTCAATACGATCTTTAGAAATTGTGTTACCTTTATTCAATGAATCCAAATTGGGCTCTTGGTCAGGTTTGGAAAGTGTCTGAGATTCTTCCTCCTGTCTTAAAGCACGTGCTCTCCTAGAGTAGACATGAAACTCATTGTTCGTTGGCGAATCCAAGATTGGAGAGCTAGACTCAGAAGGTAAAGACTCGACATTAGGATTGACACTTTGGAGTACAGAAGGTACAGACTCGACATTAGGTGGTGACTCCACATTCGCATTGACACTTTGGAGTAGAAAACATACTGGAGTCTTTAAAATTGGTTCTGATGACGAGTTAAGATCATTTGGTGGTGAATCATTGATATCCCGATACTGGCATTCCTCATTGTATTCTTTCTCCCCCTAAATGGCAATGTTGGGATAAAAGGGTTGATTTTCAAAAAAGGTGACATCCATCGAGTGGTAATACCTTCTAGTGATTGGTGAATAACATTTGTATCCCTTATGATTTAGTGAGTATCCTAGAAAGATACATTTGATAACACGAGGATCAAGTTTCCCACGATTATGAGAATGAACATGGACAAAGGCCGAACACCCGAATATCTTTAGAGGAATGTTGACATAAGTCGAGAAGAAGGATAATGTTTAAGGAGAACCTAGAATGGTGTTTGGAAATTGAGTACTCGTGATGGCATCTAGTTTATTAGGTAAGTTGTACTAATAATGGCATCCCCCAAAAGTGTTTTGGAACATTGGTTGAAAATCTCAAGGAACAGGCAACCTCAAGAAGATGCTTGTTTTTCCACTTTGCAATTCCATTTTGTTGGGGAGGATCTACACAAAAACTCTAGTGAATGATTCCTTGATCTAGCAAATAATCTCCCAGTATAGATTTGAAAAATTCTTTAGCATTATCTGCTTTGAGAATTTTGATTTTTGTTTGTAATTGATTTTGGATCATCTTGTGAAAATTTTGAAAGACTTGCCCAACTTCAGATTTTTCTTTTAAGAGGTAAACCATGTCAAATATGTGTGATCGTCAATAAAAGATACAAACCAACGAAACCCCAATATGTGTTTTACACAAGATGGTCCCCATACATCACTATGAAACACTGTGAATAAAAATTGATGGTTTATATGGTCGACTAAGAAATGTACTGCATGTATGTTTTGAAAATTGACACACTTCACACTGAAACGACTTTGGATTTTTATTTCTGAATAATCATGGAAACAATATTTCAAGATACACAAAGTTTGGATGACCCAGCCGATAATGCCATAGCATAATATCATTATTGAAAATACTAAACAAGGAGTTATAAGAACCTAGACTATCAACTTGTAGAGCTTGTCCACTTGGAGAGTCGTTGTCAGTGAAAAGGTACAATCTAAAACACTCCTTAACATTACCAATCATCCTCCCCATATTCATATCCTGAAATTCACATGAATTTTTGAAGAATTTAGTGACACGGTTATAGCCTTGAGTCAATTTGCTAATAGATAACAAGTTACAATCCAAGTTTGGAACAAAAAGCATAGAGTTAAGTATCAAATCTTTGGTTAACTCCAGTGTTCCAACCCCAGCCACTTGAGACTGTGTTCCATCAGCAATCTGTACATATCATTTCTCCTTGCGTAGATTGAGGTTAACAAACAATCGTGGATCAACAGTTATATGATCAGAGGCACCTGAGTCAATAATCCTGGTAATTGATTTTCATTTATTAGCATTAAAAGCGTACAATATTACTTTTGTGAGCCATTGATCCCAAGGCTATGGTAAAGGAAAAGGATGTACTATTATGTTGCACAAACAACTATTGGAGTAATTCCAATTGTTCCTTCTGAATAGACAAGTCTCGGGGCTTTTAAGCTTCTCCCCTGAAGTGGCGAAATTGCCTCTCCTTTCCTTCCTGTTAATGAACTTTGTGTTTTCAAGTATGCCGTGTAAATCCCAGCATTTATCCTTCATGTGACCTAGTTTATTACAGTGATCACATTTTGGCCTCTCATTCCTTTGCTTTCCGGTGTTGAATGGAGATTGTCCTCTTCTAACTGCAAGTGCGGTTGCTTAGGGATTATTGGTTGGATTATTGGTACCCAACATAACTTTCTTGCGGCTTTCTTCACACCTAACTTCAGCAAATGCCTCTCTAAGACTGGGAATTGGTCGTTTAGAAAGGATCCTTCTGCGCACATCATCCAAGTTCTTATTGAGTCCTGTTAAGAACTTGTATACTTGCTTTTGTTCCACAAGTTTCTTGTAATACAGAGCATCATCAGGACATTTTCATTTGTGTTCTTCGAACACATCAAGTTGCTGCCAATGGCGATTGAGGATGCTAAAATATTGGGTTCACGGTAAGATCTCCTTGCCGTGGATCATGAAGAAGACACTCGATGTCAAATAGCTCAGACGTATTCTCCATGTGTGAGTAAGCCTCCTTTGCCGCTTCCTATATTTCAGCTGCGGTTTCATAGAGGAGAAAGTTTTCCCCTATTTCATTCGTCACGAAGTTAAGCAACCATGACATGACTCGGTTGTTTTCTGTTTTCCATGCTCGATAGGTTTTGTCTTCCTTTTTCAGCTGGACAATTTCTCCAGTGAGGTGTCCATCTTTCCCTTTCCCGAATATGAAGATGAGGACTAATTGAGACCATTGTAAATAGTTTTGGTCATTCAACTTATGACCAATGATGGTGAAGGGCTGACTATTGAAGGCTCCCAGTTGGTTGACAAAACTCAGGATGATCTCCATTGAAGATGTTCCTTTTTCAGGGCCATGGAATTTTGTGCAGGTTGTACGGACTTTTTTTCACACGGTGTACGGACTAAACAACTGTATGGACTGCACGGGATTGTACGGACTACACTGACTGTATGAACTTGTACGGACTTGTTGCATAGGGAGCAAGAGTAGGCTTGTATGGACGATGATTTGCAGGGTTAGCAGAAAGAATGCCCTAGGATTTTAATCTGAGACTAAAGAACAATAACTCTGATGCCATGAAGATTGGGAAGAATTTTTCTTTTGTATTGCTAAGGCTGAATGACAGCCAATATATACACAATTTACAATAAATGGTTTTGCTTAATAAAGAAAGTTTGACCACTAATTTACAACAATTACAGCAAATGAAAAATAATGTCTAATCTAGCTATTAATAGCTAATAGAAACTAATCAATTAGCTTAAATTAAGGCATTAAAAGCTGAGAATATTTCCACAACAAAGGTTGATCTTCTAGCAACTGAGAACATACTAATAATGTATTAATTTTTGCATTATTTCCTTCTAATTTGTTGAGATAATGTGTGTGCAATACATTAATCTCTAGAGTCTAGAGTATCATCCAATTTTCATATTTGCCAAAAATGAGCTCTATTGCAGCAAAAAATTTAAAAATAGGGACTCCTATATAGTACAATCTGAAGCAGAAGCACACTACCCAAAAAAAAAGTCCAGATGAAGGTAGCTGTAAAGTATGAACATCAATAAACTGAGCAATGATTGGGGGACAAAGTCCCCAACTTTTCTTGGACTTAATTACATTAAAAGGGCTATAATAATCCATCACAAGATGATGGAATCCAAGATAAAGTCAGAACAATTCCAGGACACAGTAGAAAAAAACCGGAAGCTCGAAGGAGAAAAAAAAAACACGCAAAGTGAAGAAACTGAATCTTACTGTTGTTGACTTGAGATGGAGTAGAAGACCATGGAGTAGAGGACACTGATCTAAGCACAGACAAAATGGAAGTGACTGGAATTATGAAGATTAAACAAGGATTAAATGGGTATTGAGAAAATTTCATTAAAAGCGAATTGTAGCTAAGTGGAAGGACAATTATTGTAATCATTTATGTATTTATGTTGTTAGTAGAAAGAAGATTGTTAAAAAGATAGATAAATAAATATATGTTTAATAGCTATATTGTCATTTTTATCATTTTATATTATAATTTTTTAAAGGATAAAATAGTATTATTAAACTTTTAGTAGTGGATTGTATGAATCCTTTCATAAGTAGAGGGATGCAAAATGGTAGGCCTAGAAGGAGAAGGTCTCTCTCTACCACTCCTCTCCCCCCAACCAAACAAAGAATTGGAGCTCTCTCTCGATATAGAAGCAGCAAAAACCAACTTCTTACTTATGTTCCCTTTGAGGGAAAAAAATCTTATTTCTGTTGTGTGAACTCTCAAAATTTTTCTAAGTATATACAGGCCTCTTTTTATAATGCCAACTTTAAAAATTACTACTTTACATTCTGAATATTTAAGAGTCCTCATTTTATCCTTGAATTTTAAAAGTCATTATTTTACCCTTAAACTTTCAAAACTCCTCACTTTGTCTTCTAAATTTTTGATTTTTCGTTAAAATAGATAAAATTTAGCCCACGTGATTCGCATTTAGATCACTTATATAGGCAAAAATAATAATTTATCACTCTTAAGTTTTGTTTCACGTTTACACTCTCACTTGACGCCTTTGTTTTTTTTAATATGAACTCTTGTTTAGGAAATGTTTGTCTACACAATTCTGCTCATTTTTTACCTGTATGGGCAAAAATGAGATTTTATCACTCTTAAGTTTTGTTTCACATTTAAACAGTCCCTTGACGCCCTTGTTTTTTTAATCTGAACCCTTATTTTGGAAGGGTTTGTCTGCATAATTCTACTCATTTTTAAAGTGTAACTCATTTAATAAGTTGATATTGTTCGTCGATTCTAAATTTAAATACTAAGGAAGATGAGTTATGCATTAAAGATAAGGAGATATTAGCAAAAAATATCAAGAAGAAAATACGCATACAGACTATTCTTAAATGAAAGCAAATAAAAAAAAATGTTAAAGGAGTGTAAACGTGAAATAAAACCTGAGAGATAAATTTCATTTTTACCTTTACAGGTGACCTATGTGTAAATTATGTGGGCTTAATTCCGTCTATTTGAAAGAAAAATCAAAAAATAGGAGACACAATGAGAAGCTTTGAAGTTCAAGAGAAAAATAGTGATTTTTAAAATTTATGAGACAAAATAAGAAGTTTTGAAATTTTAATGTGTAAGGTTTAAAGTTTAGGGAACAAGATGAATGAGACCTTAAAATTTAAGAGCCATTAGTGTTAATAACTTTTGATTTTAATAGCATTTGTGCGCCTAAAAACCTATATATATATATATATATTTTTTTTTTTTTTTGGGAACGGGGATATTTAGAATTTAGGGTGCCCAATGAATTGGACAAAGGGGCTTCTAAATAATTTTTGTTATCACAATTCTGCCCTATGAATAATGGCACTACATTGTCATAACAAATATCACTTCAAGTTCAAAGGATCACAAGGCGACTCTCTTATCTTATGATGAACTATATTATATGACTACAGTCTGCGGTTATGATTTTGTAGACCAAATTCTGCGTAAGTCAAATATTAATATAACTTATATAAAAAATACACATACTCATGTAGGGTATTTTTCCGACAAAGAACGCAATTTTATTTAACTAGTAAAGCATAAGTGTTTTAGTCATCAAATTAATGTTTTTATGGTTTGATTTGTGACTGAAAATAATTTTATATCGCACGTTTTAAATTTTTAACATAGACAATCGTAAATTAAATCATTAAGATTTTAATCTGACGACTCATTCTAGTGGTGAATTAAAAACTCGACAACCCAACGAACCCAATTAATCCACCCAACATAACCCGAGATAACCCAAACCCGATGAGTAAACCCAACCTAGCCCAACCCAATCTAAAGTTTCATTGGGTGGGTTTTAATTGAGATTTTTCCATCCCATCTTAACCCAAACCCACCCAATCTTTATATATATATATATATATGAATTTTTTATAATATGTATTGACAACTTTAATATACATATTACACATACACAAAGCTGAAAAATACATTTGATGTGAACTATTTCTAAAATCCGTGAATTATTTTGGTTCTTCTTACTTTTTAATTTTTTTGATAAATGCTCAAAAGTACGCATTTATTATTTGTTTTGTATTTACATTAATAAATAAAAGCTTATCATGTTTTATGTCAAGTGATGGAGTGATGGATCTTGCATTCGAATATAAAGGAGGTTTAAATGAAGATGCTTGGAATTAGAGATTGTCAATTATGCATTATATTGGTTAAGGTTTCTTAATATTTTTGTTGTATTAATTTTTATTATGGTTTATTTGTTAGTTTATGACTTAATGTATTTGATTTGAATTTATATTGTGGACCCTTTATCTTTGTGTTAATTTTAACTTTTTGAGACATTGTTGAACCTTAAGACCTTTTTGATTCATTTTGGGTTAAATTATTAGTTTTGATTTTTTTCCCTTTTTATATTACACAATCCAACCAACCAATCCAAACTTTAATTAGGTAGGTTAGGTTTCAAACTTTAAGTTAATTTAGTGAGTTAAATTTAAAATCAATGCATCTAAATTTTGATTGAATTGGTTAAAATTTTTAGAAAGCGCACCTAAGTTATTTGAGGTTTACCTTAAGCTTATTTTGCTTTAACGGTGAAATAAGATTATGTCTTTCATCGTAAGAATTTCTTATTGATTAATTTAAATATCAATCATCAATTTTGATCTTTTAAAAAGAAAATGATTGATTTCTTGATCAAATCAATTATTACCCGAGCTAATGGATAATTTGCCATGTTTTTTATCTTTTAAAAAGAAAATGATTGATTTCTAGATCAAATCAATTATTACCCGAGCTAATGGACAATTTGCCATGTTTTTCGACTTGTCGTTTACGCGGAAATCAAGTCTACCGGTCATTCTCATGTCTCCACCCACCCCATTGTAATTTGTATTCGCCTGTGGGGGTGTGGCCCGCAAGTTGCCAATTCTAGCTTTTCAAGTGGGTCCACTGTAAACTCACTTTGTCATTTGTTTTTTTTGGTTCATCACTGCTGTCTCCTGGGACCTGCGCCTTTCTTGGCCATGGATACCACCAATTGCAAGAAAAAAAAAAACGGCTATCTTGACTAGTGTGATTGCAAAGCCAAAATACCATATCCACTTTGTTCTTTGTTAGGTTACGTTTGGTTTATGGTTCCCATCATTTGAGCCTGTGTTCGGTAAACAATAGGATGTCAACCGGGCAAGACGAGGTAGGTATGTTTCCTCTATTCTTACAGTTACTATTCTTTTGTCCCTCGTGCCCAACTAATTTAAAGCAAAAACAGAATTAGGATCAGGGATACTATTGGAGGAGCTATTCTCGTATCATATCCGTTTGTCCGTTGAAAGTTTTGATATTATTGTAACATCATTAAAATTAAATAAGATGTCATTAAATTAGAGGGTGTTTGGGAGGGTGGTGAGAACTAGTGGTTAGAACCACTTTTACTATAGCATGTGAAAGCTTTACACTGTAGCAAATTTTTTTATTGTTACTGTAGCATATAAGAGCTTTATACTGTTCATAACTGAGTTTGTGGTGAGAACCCCAGCCAAACAACCACTTAATTATAAAATTTAACAACATAACTATTTATGTCTAGATATTTGTATTGTATGTCATGTTTTTTTGGTGTGGATTGATTTATGTCACATCCAAAAATATATAATTAAATGACATAAATAAAGATGACAATCAAATTAACAAAACTAATATACCCTTATTTTGAGGGTATATTAATATTTACCTTGTTAGTATATTTGGTATTATCAAATATAATAAGATAATATGGCGTAATATTCTTAGCAATTATTTTTTTAATGACATAAATCAATCTAAGCTTTATTTTTATGATATATCTCTAAAGAGTACCAACATTATTTCTTTTATTTATATATTCTCTCTATAGCTTTATATCAACTCTATTACTATATCAATATATATACAAACACATATATATAATATATGTATATAAGTACATATAATCGGAGCAAGATGGGGCGAGGGAGCTTCCTCCACCCTATCATGCCCCTACTTGGGAGTTAATTCTAACCCTTATGCTCGACCCACTCCAATATAATATTTCCATACCCCGAGTACCCATATCCACCAGTAAGATTGTCATGCAAATAAACAAAATGAAGCTTTGATTTTTAACAATAAAGATGGTTTAAAACGAGTCAAAAGGTTATTTTTAGAAATTGACCCATTGTATTTAAGGATGGTTTTAAAGCAAATCAAACTATTTGTTTTGAGAATTTGACACTTCTCCTTAAAACAATTTCTCTACTTTTTTTCTTTTTTTTTTGACAATCTCATACCATCCAAAATATTTTATTCCCTGTTTAAATTTTACTAGATTGGCTTAGATTGAACATTAAACTATAAAGTATTTGGTAAAGTAGTTTAAACTTTACAATTTAATTTATAAAACAATATAAAACACTTATATGTTATAATATAAAATAAAAATATACAATAATATAAAACTCTTATGAGTTATAGTTTACAGTTTAAACTCTCTATATGTAGGTTCAAAATAATTGTTCAAATCGCACAAATTTAATCAAGCAAAACAAACAGGGCCTTAACACCTAACGCGACACCGTTTCCCCGGTGAGTCTTGCATGTCCGTCGCGTTCATGCACTCCAGCTATACAAAGTCTGTGCTTCAATCTTCAAGCAAGACATAAAGGACCCAAAGTTTGAAAAATCACAAGAAAACGACAACTCTATCCCTCTCTCTCTTCTCCTCTTTCTCTCTCTTGTATCTCTGTTCTCTCACTGTAGGGCCACAGTCTGTGTGTTGGGTTTCGTGCCTTTCGGCCTTCTCATGACTTTCACACTTCCGACCCTTTAACTCTTTCTTCATCTACCACGTGTCGTACTATTTATCCAGTGTAAGGACAATATCTTTTGCTACCTTGTAATTTGGACCTGTTATAGCCCCTTGGCCAAGCCTCCTTTTGTAGTATATTATGATTTTAGCCCCACATATATATATATATATATATATATATTTTTTTTTTTTTTTTTACTTTATAGCCGTTGTCTTGGAGAGAGAGATATTTTTCACAAAGGGCTGATTTTTTTATTTTTATTTTTATTTTTTGCTTTTGTTTTTTAACTATAAAGTAGGACCAGTAAAAGCAGCATTGTATAGACTGAAGAGAAAACTTACGGCTGGGCATCAATCTGCCTGCTTTCTTCTTTATTTTTTGCTTTACCCCCCCTCTCTCCAGAGTAAGCAAAGCACATATATACATAATACATATTTTCCCTATATATATACACACGCACACACATTGATGTTTTATGCATTTAGATAGACTAGAGACAGCACTATATTAGCCTTCCCTTCTCTTCTTTCACAACATAGCACAAAAAGAGGAAAAAAAATATGTTGAAGTTGAAGATGGTGTTGCTGATCTTTCACATCTTCTTTTTGTCTTTCTTAGGTCTTACTGGTAAGTAAAAGCTAAGGCATTTACATAGTTTTTATGTTTTTCTGTCCTTCTGGATTTCTTTTTTTCACTTTGTGGTTTTGTACAATCTTTCTATCTTCTTACCCCTTTTGTGTTTTCTTTCTTTTATAAATGTTGTTGCTGGTCAAGAATCTATTCAACTCTTCAATCTCTACACTGCAACTCCAGAGTCACCTCAAGCTTCAGCTCACTCTGGGCTTGCCGTTTATGTAAGTACTGAAGACCTCAATGAGGTCTCAAGAAGTGTTTTAATGGCGGAAAGTTGGCTAAGGACTTATGTCCTTGCTCACTACCCTTCCACTGAAATCACCAACATTGTTGTTGGAGACACACTTCTTTGCCAAAATGACCAAGAGGAGAAGCACAATCTTTCTATAGTCCTACCATCTCTCAAGAACATTCATCATTCTCTCACTAGGTGGGGCTTAGAGAAAGATATCAAGGTCTCAACTTCCATTTCATCCTCTTGTTTAAGCCCACACTCCTCTTACTTTAATGGGGATGTTGCCCACAAATTCACCAAACCCCTTTTCGAGTTTCTTCAGAGCAAAAATTCCACTTATTCTGTGAACCCACCTCCAAACTTCTCTCCTTTACCTGACGAAACTATGAGGTTGGTCTCTTCGCACTCAGAGTGCATGAAAAAGCTTGGGGTTTTTGAGCTAAACAAGATAAATATATTACTCACCGACCCAAAAGAGACCAAGTACAATACCAATAATAATGATAATTATAAACTCATGAGCAGAAAGCTTACATCTTTGAACAACCCCATTTTGGTTGATCCTTTTCCAACAAGACCATATGACCCATTACCAAAAACTGCAGACCCACCACTCCACCCCTCAGTTGGCTTCTCTGTCCCTTCCAACGTGGCCAAACACCCTAAATCCCCACAACCCCAAATTTCCCCCTCAGTCCCACAAATAGCAGCCACTCCACCAGCACCACCCCATGTCCCTTTCTCTTCTACACCAATTGTTTACCCTGCCAGTCCCCCTTATAGCTACACATTACCACCTTGCAATCCATCTCATGCGCACCCGGTTTCCCCACCGCCACACAGTGGCAATGGGATAATCCACAAGCTTTGGTGTGTGGCCAAGCCTTCTGTTCCTGCTGATACACTCCAGGAAGCCATTGATTATGCCTGTGGAGTGGGTGGTGCTGATTGTGATGAAATCCAGCCACACGGAAACTGTTACAACCCGGACACCGTTGTGGCTCATGCTTCTTATGCCTTCAATAGCTACTGGCAGAAGAACAAGAAAAATGGAGGGACTTGCAGTTTTGGAGGCACTGCTATGTTAATCAACAATGACCCAAGTAAGCTTTTTGTTTTTGTTTTTTAATTGTTCTTTATTTTAATTTTTGACATGTTTTCAATTATTGTTTATATGGGGGTTGTTTTTTTGCAGGCTTTCTTCACTGTCGGTTTGTTCTCACTTGAAGATGGCAACTGAGATTGAGAAGAGTCTGAGACTTTCTAGTTTATTTTGGTGTACTTAAGATGGAAATTCTGATTCTGAGATGACTTTTGTTTGTTCTTTTGATCTTTTGTAGTGCCAAGTGATTATTAGTTTGGTAGTTAGAGTGTATTATCCTACCTAGCTATATGTAGTATATTCCAGGCACAAATGAAAAACTCTCATGATAACTATTCTGTTTATGTAATGTAATACTGTCCTTTTGCTCTGTCTAGAGTGATGTTTCTGTTAACAATATGTGCCTCTTTTTCGATAAATGTTTGTGCTATTATCTGTTAATTATTTTTCTTTCGTAGCTGGGCAAAATCATTCCCTTAACAGTATCATATCAATGTCTTTATTTTAATATAACGTATATAATAACATAAGTTTAATAACATACTAATATAACTTTTCACCTGTCTATTGGAATAGAATGGTCCCCAATTTAATTGATCAAAGGTAAGAAAAGGTGATTTTTAAGTAGTTCATGCACATTGATTAAAACGGTCCCCCAATTGAATTGATTAGGTTTGGAAAAGGGAGATTTTATTTGCCCCCACAATAATTATGAATGCCCACACTAGTTGTTTACAATTTTACCATTTCTTTTAACTCATATATTTACTACAATTTTATTGTTTAATCAAGTTATGCTAGAATCTTCACTCAAAAACTTGGATACAATCCCATTAAAAAGAAAAATCCACAAATTTCTTTTGGAAATATTTATTAGGGACTGTGCAAGGGAGACCTTTATTGTTGGATCGGACCAATTCGATGGTTGAGCTTTTTTGGACAGTTTCAGATTGGATAGAACCGTCGGTTTGTTTAGTTTGTAAAATTTGAGACACAGTTTTAATCGGACCGAACCATTTAAATTTGTATGTATTTATAATATATGTCATATATCCTTATTTAAGTTTTCAACCATTAAAATTTGAATAACTTAAAATAACAATATATATTTTCAAAATAATCACGAAAATAACCCTAAAAGAATCTTTAAAAAGTTAATTGGGCTACTTTGCTCAAAATCTAGGCACAATAATGAGACCCAAACTGCCGTCTAAATTGGTTTGGATTATATTGTACACTTTAATAGTTGATTCGGTCTTCTTACATAAAACAGTTTAGTCTAGTTTGTATTTTTTTTTTTTAAGCACCAAAACTTCCTGGTCTAGCAAACCTAGTGTTTTAGAATCGGTCTAAATTATGCAGACTCCTAAGCCTCTCAAAAAATTTGTATACATAGTGAAATGACCTATAAATAGATTTTTGTTTTTGAAAATAAAAATTCCCCATATTTTTTAACAATTTTTTCAAGTTTATGAACCCTAAAAATTCTTCCATTACATAGACATAGCCATGATTTATTACCATGGTTGAGAGGCCGAAGCATTATATTAGTTGTATTGAAGTTGGGCTATAGCCAAGGGGAAAAAGAAAATAAATATGAAGACCAACAATTTCACAATTAACTATAGCATCCAAATACATGTTCATTTTTGCTAACGGTCTATTGCTGGAATTTCTCCAACTCTCCATGATTGATCAGCATTCAAACGATCAATTAATTTTGATTTTAAATATTTTTATTCTAATATCATTTTTTTGTAAAAAATAAAAATAAAAATAAAAAATAGAGTGCAAGCGGGGTTGAAGGGTCAAAAAGGGTATTACAGAGAAGATACATACGTACCAAAGGATGGAATTTTAATAAGAAAAAAAAAAGATGGGTCTTTATAATTTTTATGATATGAATCTAGAACTACTCTCTTAAATTTCTTGTGTTTTTGGCTATCCTTTAATATTACTTTGTCGTATCATCTAAATTTAAGAATTTAAAAATATAATAAATGCTAAATAGTAAAACTACTCAAGGATACTGACTTTTTAGTCCATGGACTTTAATTTTGCAGATTACTTCCTCAGCTTTTGATTTTCGACAGTTTTGATCTTTGACATTGAACTTGAAGAATAATTTCTTAAATTTAATAGAGATAATGATGTGTCTATCGAGTGAGAACTCGAAATTTTATAAAATTTTACATTATATGTAAAATATTATTTTCATTGCTCATGAAATTCTTTGAAAAGTAAGGCCTCGTTTGGTTCATTGGTTTAAATTGTGTTAATTTAAACTTTTTTTATTTAAACAGAAAAATCTGAACTATGTAATTTAAACGGTAGTCTAAATTGTTGTTTGGGTGTACAATTGAAGTTTTTGTCTGAATAGAAAATCTGAATTGAATTCGTGTTTAGTTGAGCATTCAAAATAGTACTTTGAATTGAATTAACGTTCTTGTAAAATTAATTAAAAAACATAAAAATAATTAAAAATGTAAAAAAATGAAAAAAGGATAAATTTGTCTATTTAATTGTAAAAGTATATAATTAATGTGTGTACATTTTTAAAAAATGTCATTATGAAAATAGAAAAGTTCGGTAATAATAACATATCTAACACTAATAAAGGAAAGTTAATAAGAGCAAAAAGGAATTATCTATTGGGCAACTCACATGAATATCTCACGCCCTCTCTCCAATAAGATATGCATGAAAAAAAAAAAAAAAAAAAGGAAAAAAGGAGAGACCTAAACTGTGGAGAGCAAAACACTGCAAAAATAGTCTGGAATGTGTAAAAGAGGGGAAGGCCCAAACTCAGAGTTAGGCTGCTCAATCCAGCTCCAATAGCCCGTTTAGTTAAAAAAAAATGTAGCACCAAACACAGTTCCAAGGCCGCCTCACACACGTTACAAAAATAAAATTTAGATTAATTTATGTCATTAAAAAAATAATTACAAAAATATCACATCAAATCATCGTACTATAATTTATAGTACCAAATATAGCCTCAAATCACAAATTAGTTTTTATAAAAACAAAATAGCTTTTTTATTGCCACTAAGAATATATTAGTCTTTAATAATATAATTGCCATCTTTATTTGTAACATTTAATTTAATTAGAAGGTTTTTTTTGGATGTAGCATAAATCAATCCACATCAAAAAATTTAGCATAAATCATAAATACCACCAGTTTCAAACCGTGTGAAACCAAACGCATGGTAAACATTTCACACTTGCAATTGCTTTATGTAAAATTTTTAATTATTATACAACCAGAATATCTTGGTAAATTTTAAAAATCATTCATTAATATTAGTGGGAGAAAACAAAAAAAAAAAAAACCAAAACCATTTAAAAAAAACATAAGTTTAAGAAGTAACAAATCATAATCATTAAGTTTAGGACCAAAATGTTGTTATGCTTATAATTCAAGCACTAACAGTGCCAAATCCTTATCAAACGTTAAAGCTTAAATACATTTTTTTAAAAGAGTAATATTTCTCTCAAAATTTGTGAGGGAAGAAGCCTTTTTAGTGTAGAAGTGCAAGTGCTTTTTTTTCCCCTTATATAAGTGGATATAATTCGAATAGAGTAATTTAAATTTATTATCTTATACAGTAATTTAATTCATACACCTTGTGTAGGTTCCAAATACATAATTTGGAATTGATATTAATTAAGTTCCTAACAAAAGATTAAAATGGTCTCTTTATCCTTTTCTTTATCCTTTTTTTTTTATTTTGAAGTGGTCCCCAGTTGAATTGATCACGATTAAAGAACAATAAGAGGCCTGTTCTTTTTTTTTTTTTTTTTCCTTTTTAATCTTTTATTAGACAGTAGATAATGAATAAGAATTATATTAGAAAAAGGCTTAAATAGCCATCTGGAAAAATGCTTTGGGTTTAGAGTACATGGATTTCCATAATTTTGAACCTATGGATCCACCAACTAAATTTTTGAAGCGATACGCCATTATAGTGTAGGGAAGTAAGTATTTTTGTTTTTTAACTTATAAAAGTGCTTTTAATCAAATACAGTATTTCAGACATAGAGTACATTTTTAGTAGTCATGTTAAACATTTAAAAAAAATTAAAATATTTTACAAGATGGAAGAATTGAAATAATTATAATACTAGCATAAATGTGAATATCAATATTATTATTTATGCCTAAATTTTTCTTTTTAAAAAATTTGCTATATTTTAACTCTAGTGTAATAATTTTTCCATGCACAACATTTTTGCAACCAATATTCCTGGGTCCCTCTGATATGGTAACATGTTTGTGCATTGAAATTCAGACTTAGATACTATTGCCTTTGATTTATTATTCACCTAAGTACTTAGAAAGTAGATTGAATAACAAATAAGGAATTATGTTATCAAATCTGGTTTACCTTAAAACTTGTAAAGGAAATAGCTTTTGTAGTGTAGGAGAATTGAATGCTTTTAAATTTTACCTTATAAAAAAGGATTTAATTCAAAAACAATAAATTAGTAATGATATTACCTTACGCAATAATTTAGTTCCTGCACTTAAACTGGTTCCAAACTTAGAATTTAGAATTGATATTACTTAATATAATAATTTAGTGGCCAGATTATTATTATTTTTTTTTGAATTGGTCCCTATGTGAATTGATCAAGGTCAAAAACAAAGTGGGTTTAGAAAAGAAATTGAATGAATAGAACATTAAATTATCAAATCTTAAGGCTTAGATACATGTTGTCAAAGAATATTTTGGTTTACCTTAAAATTTATGAAGGAAGATGCCTTTGTAGCGTAAGAGAATAAGTGCTTTTGTTATTTACCTTATGAAAGTTGATTTAATTTAAATACAAATTATATAAAATTGATATTACCTTCTATTATAGTTTAGTTCACACAAATTGTTTAAAATGGTTTTAAATACATACTTTGAATCCATATTGCATTTTAATTTAATTTAGCGGCCTCAATAATTTAGGTTTGATTTTACCTTACATAATAATTTAGTTCATACACATTGTGTAAAATTGTTTTGAGCACATAATTTTGAATTCATATATTATATTATACACTAATTTAGTGGCTTTCATAATTTTGAGGTGGTCCAAGTGAATTAATCAATATTGGAAAAAAATTACTATATTTCAATTCCAGTATGATAATTTTGCCATTTACTGTAATTTTTACAATTTTACAACCAATATTCCTTATACAGTAAATTTAGTTCATATGCATTGATTAAATGATTAAAAAGTGGGTTGGAAGTCTTCTCCTATGAGAGCCAGAATTCAACCTTAGGACCTGTGGGTACCATGCTTCCTTTGTGCCAGTCTCATATGGTAACAATTTTGTGCATTGAAATTCAGATATAGATACTATTGCCATTGATTTATTATTCATCTAAGTATTTACAAAGTAGATTAAATAACAAATAAGGTATTATATTATCAAATCTCAAAGCTTAAATACACTTTTAGAAAGAATTTTTGGGTTTTCCTTAAACTCTGTGAAGGAAATAGCCTTGATAGTGTAGGAGAATTGAGTATTTTTAATTTCACCTTATAAAAACGGATTTAATTCAAAAAAGCAATTTAGTATTGATATTATCTTATACAATAATTTAATAGGATTAATTACAAAAACTCACATTCAACCATAGCCCTTGTAATACTATGCCCACCAAATTTCAAAATGTAATATCCGTTTCTCCCTGAATTATGACATATTGACCAAAAAATACTCTTTTTGTTAGAATATTTAATAAAATTTGATACAGAATTAAGATTTCGTATATAATGTAGGAACTATCAAGTTTGAAGCTATTTTGAATTTTAAAATTAATATAATATTAAAATTTTAATTGTTGAAAATATACACTAAAAAACCTTAAAGATTTTTTTAAAAATAAATAATCTTTTTCTACCTTCATGACTCATGTAACTGTACCAAGATAAGCTAACAGTTTAATGATTCACTAAACTATTCAACAATCTCATTATTTGTACAATATGATGTTATTTATGCTAAAAATCATAATTCAAGGAGTTTTCTTGTTAAAAATTCATAGATCAAGAGGAAAAAATGGTTTGTTCGAAGTTTAGAGGGACACACTGTTACATGCCTTTGTAGTGTAAGAGAATAAGTGCTTCTGTTTTTTTTTTTTTTCCCTTATAAAAGTTAATTTAATTTAAATACAAATTATATTATTACCTTATATTATAGTTTAGTTCACACACATTGTTTAAAATAGTTTCAGATACGTAATTTGAATCCATATTGCATAATTTAGGTTTGATTTTATCTTACATAATAATTTAGTAATCAATCAAGGTTGGGAGAAAAAAAAAATAAGTGGTTCAGAAGACTTCTCTTATCAGAGCCAGGTTTCGATCCTGGGACCTGTGGGTTATGGGCCCACCACACTTCCGCTGCGCCACTCTGATTTGGTGATAGTTTCCTGCAAGTAAATTTATATGTAATATGCTATTCTCTTCCCAGTATCATGTCCTCTAACCCTTTATATTACTGAATTCTGAGCGAATATTCTGTGGTCCCGACCCAACCCACTTGCCTTCATTAATTAAAATCTGCAAGAGCCTATCCGTTTGCCAAACCAAGGGCCCAACTTATTGAGTAAAAGGCCGTTGTTTTTTATGATACTTGTCAATCGAAATCAAACTTCTAAACTCTGTTGGTAAGCAAGTCAAATCCGCTTAGCCCGTTTGGTAATACAATTGAACCACATTTTGTGTTCTAACTAGCTTTTAATTCAAATTTATAAAACATCGTAGCAGTTTTGGTTAGATTCACAGAACGTGATTTTAACTGCATTCCCAGATATTGCCCATTTGATTTCTCTGTGTGGGTAACAAAATTCAACTATTCATCGCTTATTAAATAAATAAATAAAAGATCAACGATTCATTTGAACCTCTGGTGGAAGACTTGGCCACACGTTTAGTACCGTGAACTATTGAATGATAGACACTCTCATGGCCAGTAAAATTTTGGCACTGTAAAATAGTCGTAATGGAATTCCAAATGAATAAAACTAGGACCAGCAATTCGGACACGATACGATGACACAATACGAAAACGACACGAGATAAACGGGTTTAGACCGCACGTTTATTAATTGTGCTATAAATAGGTTGGAACGAATAACTCGAAAATAAACAGGCTAGATTCGTGCTAACACACCTTAACACGTTTAATTAAACGGGCCGTAAACGTGTTAACACGACACAACACGACCCGCCCATTTATAACACATTTAAACTTAAAAATAAAAATATTTGAAATATTTATAGTAGGTTAATATTAATTAGATATTGTGTTTTTGTTAATTTTCTTTATTGGCTTTTTTTAAAAAAAAAAATTAAATTTTTTTTTTTTAAATATTTAGTTAATTGGATCATAAACGTGTGATATGCGTGTTGTTATCGTATCAACCCGTCACGGCACGTTTAATAATCGTGTTAATCGTGTCATGCCGTGTTACGCGTACCATAGTCGTGTAGTGTTCGTGTTTGCATTTCTAACACGTTTATTAATTGTGTCGTGTTCGTGTTTGGGCTAAACGTATCGTGCTGTAAACGTGCCGACACGAACACGATTATTGCCACTCCTAAATAAAACACCAAGTATGCCCATCTAAATATAATGGGGGTTTGTTAGCAAGGAGCATCTACCATTCAGCCAAACCAAGGAGGGAGATGCCGCTTCTCCACCGGGTGGGAACCTAAAACCGATGTTGCGTGGTTCAGTCGGTTTTCCCACCAACCACTATCGACGCCATCACAGCGCTGTCTGTAAGTTTGAACATTCCAACATCTAATCTCATATCATCATGACCAGAAAAACAACCAACTTTCTAATCATTATGTTACCAGATCAGAATACTATATTTTACCAAAAGGCAGAACCCACAGAGATTAATTAAAACCAAACTTTACTCATATTTCAATCACCTCACAAAAGTTTAATCTAAGATGGAATAAATAACATAGCGAGAAATGGTGATGCAGATCGCCAATTCTTTCAAGTAAAAGGAATAAAAAAAGATAAACAAATATGAAAAAGAGCTTTTACAATGACTCAAGTGAAGTGAAAAAGAGACACTTGCATGTCTTCACTGTTCTTCACGGCCATTTGAAATAACTAACGCGGTAGAGTCTTCAGCTCTGCCATCATCTGAAACTTTACTACGATTGTCAACCTGCGGAAAGGGCAAATCAGATTTCTGTTATATA
>CAMOHE010032190.1:0-70624 GCA_946598075.1 Artocarpus hirsutus
TATTTGTGGCTTGGCATTTTTAACTTTGTTTTTTGTTACTAGGTATTTTTTTTCTATTTTAAGGGTTTAAATTTTCTAGTATCAAATTTCCGAATTGTCGCTGCTTTTTTTTTTAGCAATTGATTTATGTGAGTTTTTTTTTTTTTTTTTTACCAACAACATCTAAAGGGCAAAATAACCATCGAGTTTCACGTCGTTAAAATATTCAAAATAAACATCAACTTATAAACAATATTGGACCATTGCGTTTAACAAGATTGACCTTGTGGTTCAGGCATAACGTAGTGGTAAAAACCACACTCAACTCTACTTAAAGGTGAAGAGTTCGAATTCTGTTTCCTCACCCCTAAGTTCAAAATAATAATAATAATAATAATATTGACCATTAAAGATAGAAGTCCACTTAACAGGTAAAGTGGGGGCATAGAAAAAGCCTATTGTTGTTGTTGTTGTGGGATAATTACATAACTATATCTTTTATTTTTAATTATTTTTTAATTTATCCTTATGTGTTTAAAACTACAAAGGTATCCTTTAAATTTAACAAATTCGTTTCAATTTTATTCCTTACAGACTTTTTTGGATTAAAAGATATAAAGATAAAACAAATATACCCTTAATTGGACCTCATTTATTTCAAAAATGTATTTTTTTTCTTGAGAAGAATTTTTATAAAATATTTTAACATTTAAGAAGTCATAAAACTTAAGATCTTTTTTGAAATTTAATGTTTCATTTTAGGAGTTTTTATCTTTTAAATTCTACGAGATATTTTTTATACTATTTAAATGTCATTATCTCATTTTGTTCAATTTGTTCTATTTATATGTATGAAATTGAAACAAATTTTTTAAATTTAAAATATAGCTTTATAGTTTCTAAAAATAAAAAGATGGATTAAAAGATAGTTAAAAATTATGTTGTTAATTATTTATTATTTTACAAAGCACAAACCTTTTTATTCTCAAGCCGTACTCCTTTGTGGTTTGATCCCATGGTCATCGCTTGTTTCTTTTTCCCCTTTTTTTTTCTTTTGAAGGGAATTTCTTTTCTTTTCATTTTGAACTTATGATGACCATAGTTTTGTTTTGTGAGATATTAAGGATCACCCGATAATTGTCAATATTTCCTAAACAAATAATTTCCAATATTTTAATTAGATAAGTTCACAAAAGTTACATTTGAAAGTCATCTTGGGTCCCTTGACAGCCAGATGAATTGTTTTGCTCGTTATAACTTTGGCTCTTTGGCAGTTCGAAATGCGTAAAAGAAATGAGTATGACCGTTGGAAAGAAGTTCCGCATATTCTTTTTCTATATGTACATTTACATGGACAATACTATAACAAGCTCAACAATCTGAAAATGAGCCATACACACTAAATTTATTTAAACCTAAAAATCAAAAATAAAAAACTCAAAAAAAAAAAAAAAGGAAGACGGAGATCACCACTGCATCTGCGGAGGCAACGCACCGATAACAGCGATGACCCCAAATTTCAACGGCCGTCACGATTCCGACTTGAATTGTCGCAATTCTCACTCCTTCTAACTCAACCTTTGCACTAATGGCAGCTTCACGAGTCTGCTCTGAAAATGGAATCTGCCAAGGCCTTTGGTCGCAATTTGTCACCCCCACTCGTGTAAAGGGAGGTCGTAACCCTTCCTTGTAATCCCGGTGCAGCATCGCCACCCCTCGGGTCGAGACGAGGCCGTGACGGTTTCCCTCGCGTTTGGTAGCCACTGTTGCATTCCCTCGTGGGCGGAGCTCGTATCGATGGATTTGTCGTCAAGGGGAATTGCCACCACCATTGCCTACAATTTCATCTCGCGGACAGAGGTCCTGTTGCAACTCTGTCGGAAAAAAAATGGTTAATTTTAGGGGAGAAAAAAAAGTAGTTGCGATTCTATCTATAGGTGATCTCTGTCAAGCTTGCGCTCCATGGTAAGGGTGGTCGCGGAGGTCCGTCGCCAAGGTAGCGTAGGTCCATCGCAGGGTCTCGACCACCGTCGATCGTGCAGTAGCGACTAAGTTTGGAAGCAGGGTCACCGGCGGGAGGGAGATACGGGTTTCGTTTTCTAATTTTTTATTTTTATCTTTAGTTATTTTTTATTACTAATTATTTTTTTTATTTTTGATTATCTATTGAAGGCCTTACGATTATTGGGTGGAGCTAAATTTTTTGAACTGCTAAATTAAATCTAAAGGTTACAAAAAAAAAAAAAAAATGGTTCTTATAAATAAGATTTTTTTAAAAAGTCTTATTATAGCATTGCTCTATGTGTGTGTGTGTGTGTGTGTATGTGTTTTACTTGATCATGATGTTCAATTACTATTACGTATGCATTGTTTTTCTCTGAAATTAAATACATATTATTGCATGATGTGAATAGACTACCAGAAGCACTAATCACGCAACGCTGAAAGTCAGCAAAGCGATAATTGGGTCTGATTGGAATTACTTCTTCAATGATACGTTTGACAGAATTAAGTTAGAAGTAATTAGTACAATAATCAAGACACGCTTTATAAAAATTAATGCATTTTTAAAGTAAATTTAAGACATTTGTAATGGGTAGCTACCCCTCTTCTTAAAGCTTTTGAACATTAACTTTCTTCCCCCCAAAAAAAAAATAAATGGACGGGCCGTTTCTTGACACAGCCTCGAACCACCTCAATCATGAGCATCTGGCTCCATCGGCCGGAAACGAAGATTATACCCCGACAAGAAGCTTTGCAGAATTCAAGTTGATGTTTCAGTTAGGGAGGACGAAGCTGTGGTGAATAGCAGGCCCTGCCGTGATCACCATAATATTTCAGTTTGGGACCGATGCTGTGACTATTAGGTTTGTTGGGCATCTAGGGAAAATTGAGCTCTGGGCTGTCACAACTTCTCTCACAGTTTTTAGCACATTCTCTTTTGGCCTCTTGGTAATTATTATCACCTCTATGTTTTTTTTGGTAGATTTATAATATTGTATCAAGTTTATGAATGTGGTCTTTACTTATTCGCCATTACTTTCAGGCCGTTTAACAAGTTGGTTAGAATCAAAGTTATAAGTTTCAAGATTGTAATATATGAAAGCTTTACACTATAAAAATTTTTTGCTTTTTACTATAGCTATTGAGAGTTTTACAGTTAGAACCTATTAACATTCAAAACATATGCTTTTGTGTCACAATTAATAATCAATTATAGTACTAAAAATTAATGTATGCAGCTTGGTATGGGGAGTGCACTAGAAACGCTTTGTGGACACACATATGGGGCAGGGCAAGTTCACATGCTTGGGATTTATATGCAGCGCTCATGGATAGTCTTGTTTGTTTCTTTTTTTTCCCTTTTGTCCATGTTCATATTCGCCGAGCCTGTACTAAAAATGCTTGGCCAAGAAGAAGAAATAGCCTACATCGCCAGGGAATTCACGTGGCGAATTATCCCTCAGTTGTTCTCCCCTGCCATGAATTTCCCAGTTCAGAAGTTCCTTCAGGCTCAGACCAAGGTCAGTGTGCTGGCTTTGGATGGCATTTTTGGCATTGGTGTTCCACATTGGAATGCTTTGGCTCTTCATATACCAACTCTCTTGGGGAACACTCGGCGCTGCTTTAGCATTTAACCTCAGCAGATGGGCCATTGCTTTGGCCCGAATTGCGTACATTATGGGTTGGCTTAGAGAGGTTGGAAACGTTTTCATGGTTGGCATCTAAGGATATGTGGGCCTTTGTGAGGCTGTCATGGGCCTCTGCTGTTAGGCTTTGCTTGGAGGTTTGGCACACCCCTAGCATTTTCATTCTCACTGGCAACCTAGACACTACTGTTGTTGCTGTTGCTTCTCTTTCCATTTGGTAATTGCAGATAATTAGAAAGAAATTATTATTATTATTATTATTATTATTATTATTATTATTATTATTATTATTATTATTTTACTGCTTTATGTTATGTTTTTTTTCTCCATTTGTTCAGCTTGAGTCCTAATGTGTGGGAAGCAATGTTGTTCATTGGAATAAATGCTGCACTAAGGCAAAGTCCCCAATCCATTTATTTCAGCGGAAGATTGCATTGAATCATAATGTCAAATAAGTTTACTATTTTAATTTTAACATTTTTTAATAGATAATCTACCAATTTAAGTTTACATTCCTAAACCACATGTATGCGTCAGTGGTATAGATACGGATGATAATTTATCAAAGCTCTCTCACGTAACATTTTAGAATCGATTCTCGAGTTTGTTTTGAGGTTGAAAATATGCCTCTTATCAATGGACTAAATATGACTTAGGTGATATGATTTTAGAGTTCCTATATGCTAGTTGACAAAAGCGTGTGGACATCACCAGTCTTTTTTTTTCTTTTTTATCGAAAAAAAGATTTGAAATATTTAGAAACATTTTCAAAATAATATCTTATCATTTCCCTTCTATAAACTAGACGAATAAATCAATAAAATTTCTCTATAGAGGTGTTACATAGAGGATTTTCTCTTCTTTCTGTGTTAAGCGTACGTGTCTCCAATGAGCTTGGCATGGGACGTCCGAGAGCAGCCACGTACTGTGTCTACGTAACAGTCTTTCTGTCTCTCCTAATCGGGATTATGTTGATGATTATTATGTTAATAACAAAAGGCAAATTAGCCTTAATTTACACAAACGACATGGAGTTGCAAGCAGCTGTGCCTCACCTAGCTTACCTTCTTGGTATCACCCTGGTTCTCAACAGCATCCAACTAGTAATATCAGGTATTTTGGGCTCTTAGATATTGGCATATTTAGACATTGGATACACACAAACACACGTCTACATGTGTGTGTGTATAAAAGCGCATATATATATATATATATATATATATATATAAAATAAACTCTCTATCTATTTGTTGAAAAACATAACTTTATTAAAAAGGTAACTTTCACTATTAAAAACTAATCCATATATATATATATATATATATATATATATATATAATAAACTCTCTCAGAAAAGGATTTCTACTTGTTGTCGTATGTAGGAGTTGCAATTGGAGGAGGATGGCAAGCAAGCGTAGCTTATATAAACCTGGGTTGTTACTACATTTTTGGACTTCCTCTTGGGTATATACTTTGTCACATAGCTAGCTTAGGAGTTATGGTAAGTGACTCTCTTTGCACACACACAAGATTATTAGATGATTATAACATTGTTTTACTTTTTTTTTTCTTCATTTATCTTTTTATTTTTTAAAACTTTTAATATATCTTTTTGAATTTGAAAATTAATATCTTCAGAAACTTGCGCATCTTCTAGGCGTCACTATAGCGTCCAGGCAGTGATCTCAGGTAATTAATAACCAAGCTAACCTACCAGCTACGTTATCGTAAATAGCCATAATGTCAAAGTTAAATAATTCAAATACTATTTTAATATCAATAAATTTATTCCGTTCCCATTGATTACTTTAGTTGGGTTTCTTCGTTATCACAATTTGCGGGTGTTGCTATTGGAGGTGGCTGGCAAACATTGGTGGCTTATATCAATTTGGGTTCTTATTACATTTTTGGACTGCCATTAGGCTTCCTTCTTGGGTGTACAGCAAAACTCGGAGTTATGGTAAGTGGGCCCTAAATTAATTAAGGGGATGTTAGTTTCGAGTATTCTTTATATTCTTTAGACTCAAATTTGAATTCGAGTATTAAGAATCATTTGGACACATGTTTGTTTCATCCAAAATCTGAATCCTTTGAGTATCAAGAATCCACGTTTTCAAAGGTCTGACTCCCCCTAAACTTTTGATACTTAGATATTTCTGCTATAGTAAAAACTAAAATTCTCTCTTTTATATTTGAGGAAAAAAATCATAATTTCGTCATTTGTTATCCAATTGAGATGATTCTTTTTTCATTGTGTTTCTAGTGAAGAGAGGATAAATTAAGATCCATATTGCATATTTTTTAGGATCATTATCATTATGATTTTATTAGATTTGTTGATAAATCAAAAACTATTTTCACTACTTCTCCAAAAACAAATTTCAATTTTACTCTATACTCAAATTAAAACTTAAATGCACATCCAAACGTAAATTCGGATAATAATTCAAATTACTAACTCAAATCCTAATTCAAATCACATTAACTCAAATCAAATCACTAATTCGAATATCTTTATCAAACAGACCGTAAATATTCTTTTCATACTTCTAGTTATTCATTGTTATATATGTTTGAAGAATACACATCCTTGATACAGTCTAATGTGATTAAACTTATTGAAGACTCTCAGGAAGTTTTTTTTTTGGAGCTCAGTAGCACAAGGAATATGACAAGTTTTTTAATAAGCTTATTGAGTAGTATTGTTTGTGATATACTTGTAATTGTAATAAGTTTTTGTTGACGTGTCACTGTGTTACTGGTTGTTGGGTATATATGTGTTGATATAATAGCCTTGTAAAAGAAAAGAGGTTCATATAGTATACTTGTAACAAACCAGAGAGAGAGAAAACGGGTAGTGCGAGAATTGAAAAGAGAGGAAGGTAAATTTCTCAGGAGAGTTTCTTTTTCTTGCTGAGTTTCTCAGAGTGGGTTTGTGTTTGTATTGTGTGAGAGTTTTGTTCTTGAGAGTTGTATTACTTTGAAGATTAATTGAAGAACAGATCGATTTCCTCCAAGGAGAGCTCACAGGGACATAGGTAGAAAATTGGCCGAATCTCGAAAAAATTCGCTATGTGTTTGTTTTTGTTTCTTCTTTGATTGTTCTTGCAAAGAGTGAGGATTTGGTGTTGAGTAATTTCAACAAATGGTATCAGAGCTTAGGGTTTCATATCTAAGATTCAATTCCACCCTGAAGATTCACGAGAAAAGAGAGCTGGAAGATTCAAAGGGACAAGATTCAAAAATTGACTTGTCGGATCTTCAAGATTTTGAAGATATTTTGCTGAGTTCGGAGGAGTCTGAAGAAGAGCAGGTTCTAGACCAAAAAATTGAAGAATCCATCTTTGGTGAAGGTTTTCAATTCAACATGACGAATATGAAGGTTGAAATAGACAAATTCGACAGAACTGGTGACTTCAGAATTTGGCGGAGGAAAATCAAAGGTTTGCTTGCCCAACAGAAGGTGCTGAAGGCACTGGATGATCCGGTGAACTATCTAGAAAGTTTCACTGAGGAGCAAAAACAAGAACCGTTAGAAACAGCTACAGGTTCCATTATTTTTCATCTTTCAGATTCCTCTATTCGATTAGTTGACAAAGAAGACACTCCTGCAAAAATATGGAATAGGTTAGATGAACTATTTCAAAAAAAAAAAAAAACCCTGACAAACAAGGTCTTCTTGAAAGAGAGACTTTTCGGATTCAAGATGAATGCAACCAAAAATCTTGAACAAAATCTTGATGAATTCTTAAGGATGAATATAGAGCTTGCTAGCTCCGGGGAAAATAAGGCTTTAAGTGATGAAAATCAAGCCATCATCTTGTTAAATTCCCTACCAGATTCATACAAAGAGGTGAAGACAACAATAAAATATGGAAGAACATCAATTTCTCTTTAAAAAGTTCTTTCTACACTACGGTCTAGGAGTTTGGAACTTAAAACAGAAAAACAGTTTTCCTCTTCAAATGGAGAAAATTATTATGCTAGAGGCAGAAGTCAAACAATAAATGGAAGTCAACGTTTCAAGAGCAATAGCGGGATCTGGAGGAAGTCCAGTTCAAGAGGGCCCGACAACAACCACTCAAGAAAGTGTTTTCACTCTGGGAAAATTGGCCATATAAAAAAGAAGTGTTTCTTATGGCTTAGGAAAAATAAAGAAAGGAATGGTGCAAGCAGTGGAGAGGATAACTCAGCAAACATAGGTGATGGATGTGACAGTGGAGAGGTATTGATTGCCTCAACAGGAGAAGCTAATGAAGACTGGATACTTGACTTTGGTTGTACTTACCACATGACACATAACAAAGAATGGTTGTCAAACTTTAAAACGGTGAATGGTGGAAAAGTGATGATGGGAGATAGCCATATCTGTCAGGTGGAAGGAATAGGTACTGTTAGCTTCAAGATGTTTCATGGGATTGTCAGACACCTAAAGGAGGTAAGGTATGTTCCAAAGTTGACAAGAAATTTGGTCTCTTTGGGGACCTTAGATGATGCTGGATATGTCACTAAAGTGGAGAATGGTAAAATGAAAATATGCAAAGGCTCTATGGTTGTCATCAAAGGCATTAAAAGGGAAGGATTATATCATGTGCTTAGAGAATAATCACTGGTAGAACTACAGTAGCATCTGCTCCAGAAGATGAGAGAGCACTCCTGTGGCATAGAAGACTTGGTCACATTAGTGACAAAGGACTCCAGATAATGCAAGAACAGAAGCTTCTGGGAAAAGGAAAGATAAGCAAAGTGGACTTCTATGAACACTGCATTTTGGGTAAGCAACACAAGATTAAGTTCAAAGTAGGGAAGCATGAATCCAAGGCCATTCTTGAGTATGTTCATTCAGACTTTGGGGTCCAAAAAGGGTATCCACTCATGGAGGTAACATTTATTTTTTAACTATTGTTGATGACTTTTCTAGGAAAGTATGGGTTTACCTATTAAAAAATAAAAATGATGCTTTTGGTAAATTCAAACAATGGAAAACATTAATTGAGAATTTAGCTGACAAAAAAATAAAGACTCTTAGGACTGATAATGGCCTAGAATTCTACAATGATATATTTGATACTTTTTGTAAAGAATGTGGAATTTTAAGACATAGAACAGTGAAAAATAATCCCCAATAGAATGGGGTTGCTGAAAGGATGAACCAGAATTTAATGAATAAAACTATATGCATGTTGTTTAATTCTGGATTACCAAAAGCCATTTGTGGGGAAGCTGTGATAACAGCTTCATATCTTGTGAATAGAAGCCCTACTAGTGCTATAGAGTTTAAAACCCCTCAAGAAAAATGGACAAGTAAACCACCTAATCTAACGCATCTTAGGCCTTTTGGTTGTACTGCCTATGCTCATCAATCCATTGGGAAATTAGAACCAAGATCTGTAAAATGCATTTTTCTAGGTTATCCACATGGAACTAAGGGTTATAAGTTATGGGATAGAAGTAAGATTGGCTTTAAAACACTCATTAATAGAGATGTTGTATTTAATGAAAGTGATTTTCCTTTATTACACACTACTAATCCTACTGTAGGAGAAGTTTTTTGTGATACTAACCCTGTAAGTACTGTAGAAAGTCAAATACCAATGAGCACTGTTTAGATGGAGCCTATTTCAATTGATAATGTACACAGGCATGAAGTTAATAATGATCCTCAACAAGAAATACAGATTGATGAATCAATAGAAGGGAGTCACAATGTCAATTCAAGAATAAATGAAGGAATTGCACCTGTGGAGGAGGCTGTTGAATATGAAGGTTTAGTACAACATCAAGAGGCTGAAGATTTAAACACTTACAGGCTTACAAGGGATAGAGGAAAAAGAATAAGTAAACCTACCCAAGGATATGGTTTTTCTGCCTTTACAGATCTCTTGGCTTATGCTTTCATTACTGCCATGAAACTAGAAAAGACTGAACTAGAGTCCTATCTTGAAGCTATTAGTTGTGAAGACTCACAGAAGTGGAAAGAGACTATGAAGGAAGAAATGAACTCCTTGTACAAGAACAACATTTGGGTTATGGTGAAGAGACCAAAAGATCATTCAACAGTCTCGTGTAAATGGATTTATAAGATAAAAGAGGGCGGAGCTTCAAGTGAACTAGTTAAATACAAGGCACACTTGGTGACAAAGGGGTTCACTCAGAAGGAAGGAGTAGACTTCAATGAGATATTCTCCCCTATGGTTAAGTATAAGACAATAAGAATCATGTTGTCTTTGGCTACACAGTTTGATCTAGAAGTGGAACAACTAGATGTAAAAATGGCCTTCTTACATGGAGAATTAGAAGAGACCATTTTCATGGAGCAACCTAAGGGATTTGAGGTCCACAAAGGAAAGGACATGGTATGTTTATTAAAGAAGTCACTTTATGGTTTGAAACAATCCCCACGGCAATGGAATAAGAGATTTGATGCTTTCATGTTGCATCAAGGCTTCAAAAGGAGTTCCTTTGATCCGTGCCTTTATTTCAAAGGAGTTAACATAGTTGAAGTTAAATATCTCTTATTGTATGTTGATGATATGTTGCTAATAAGCAAAGAAAAGGTGAAAGTTGACAGGATAAAAGACATGCTCAAATCAGAATTTGATATGAAAGACTTAGGTCCTGCTGGAAGGATCATTGGAATCCATATTCATAGAGATAGAGGAAATCATACGATTTTCTTAAATAAAAAATCCTATCTGGAGAAGATTGTTGATAAGTTTTTAATGAGAGGTTCAAAGCCGTATAGGCAGCCTTTATCAAGACAATTTTTGCTGTCAAAAGAAGATAGCCTAGCCACACAGGAAGAACGGTTGTATATGTCTCAAGTTCCATATTCAAATGTCGTCGGTCCTATTATGTACTCAATGGTGTGCTCTCAGCCTGATTTGGCTCATGCCATTAGTACCTTCAGCAGGTTTATGTCTGATCCTAGCAAGAAGCATTGGTTAGCTATGAAATGGCTGATTAGATAACTTGCTAGTACTACAAGTCTTGGGTTGCTGTATACTCAACATGGTTCAAAAGTTGAAGTTGAAGGCTTTGTAGACTCAGATTATGCAGGAGACAGAGATTCCAGAAAGTCAACAACTGCTTACTATTTTATGGTGTGTGGTAATTGTGTTAGCTAGAAATCTCAGCTCCAGTCCGTGGTAGCGTTATCAACAACTGAGGCTGAGTATATAGCTATTACTAAAGCAGTTAAAGAGGGTATTTGGATACAAGGTTTGCTGCGAGAGCTAGGGATTTATCAAGGAAGGGCCACTGTGTTTTCAGACAATCAAAGTGCAATTCATTTATGCAAAAATCTAGTGTTCCATGATAGGACTAAATATGTGGAAGTAAAATACCACTTTATTAGAGAGAAGATCGCTCAAAGAATAATTAGTGTAAAAAGGGTTTCAACAGAGGAAAACTCAACTGACATTAGAACCAAGGTGGTAACTCTTGGCAAGTTCCAACATTGTTTGGACTTGCTAAGCATTGATTATGGGTAATTGTAGATAGAAATTGAGTGTGGATCTTGATCGGAGAAGATGTATGTTTCTTCAAAAGGAATCACATTAAACTGAGGTGGAGATTGTTGATTTAGTCTAATGTGATTAAAATTATTGAAGACTCTCAGGAAGTTTTTTTTTGGAGTTCAGTAGCATAAGGAATACGACAAGTTTTTTAATAAGCTTATTGAGTAGTGTCGTTTGTGATATACTTGTAATTGTAATAAGTTTTTGTTGACGTGTCACTGTGTTACTGGTTGTTGGGTATATATGTGGTGATATAAAAGCCTTGTAAAAGAAAAGAGGTTCATATAGTATACTTGTAACAAACCCCAAAGAGAGAGAGAAAACGGGTAGTGCGAGAAAAGAAAAGAGAGAAAAGTAAATTTCTTAGGGGAGTTTCCTTTTCTTGTTGGGTTTCTCAGAGTGGGTTTGTGTTTGTAGTGTGAGAGTTTTGTTCTTGAGAGTTGTATTACTTTGAAGATTAATTGAAGAACATATCGATCTCCTCCAAGGAGAGCTCACGAGGACGTAGGCAGAAAATTGGCCGACCCTCGAAAAAATTCGCTGTGTGTTTGTTTTTGTTTCTTTTTTGATTGTTCTTGCAAAGAGTGAGGAATTGGTGTTGAGTAATTTCAACACACAATATATAGGACATAGGGGTGTGAGTCCCACTTTCAATTAGGTATTACTGGACTAACGACTTTTTTCTATGTGTCTTATATGACGTCAATTCATATATCTAATGAGCAACACTTCTAATCCTCAACACAATAATAGAATAAATTTTCAAGGCCAACACATTTTGTTATTGAAGGGACTTTGGGGAGGCATGATATGTGGAACTGCTCTACAAAACCTTGCTGCTCTTGATTGTACTTTACAAAACCAATTGGAACAAGGAGGCAAGCGATCTCGAACCACTGTGTTTTGCAATAGATGTTCAAATTACGTCACTTTCATATTGTTAAGAATTTAATTTTTTGTATATATATTTTCTATGCTACACCATTTCTTTCTATGTGCTGAAGAAAAAATTGATATTTGGCAGGTGGAAGAAACCACGGTGGCCAAGTGATCAGACAAGATGGATGCGTAATTTTAGAGCCTCCCTTTTTTTTAATTATTATTTTACAAGTAATGGATTTGAGTGCCTTTTCCTGGCCCATCCCTGCTTGTTCACTTTTCATCGTTCTTGAGTGGATTTAACCTGTTCACTACAAATTCAGTTATAAACAATATAAAACTTTTATATGTTATAGTAACAATAAAAAAAATTGCTACAGTTTAAGCTCTTACATGCTACAGTAAATATGGTTCTAACCACTGGTTCCTACCACCCTTCTAAACATGCTATAAATTTGTTTAAAGTTGAACTGCTTACTCTTTCAACTTGTTAATTATGAAAATTTAATAGCTGATGAAATTTTATGTGAGATATGAGGATTCAAAATTAATGCAACTGCTCTTAGCAAGAGACGGAAATTCCTCTTTTATTACTGAAATATAAATGCAATAAAAAGAAATGCTCTCCCGTGAACGCAACTTTCTCTCTCATCATGTACATTATTTTATGATCAATTCTCTCTCATCAAGAATATTATTTTATGATCAATGGGCCACCTGTCAGGATGGCCGAGTGGTCTAAGGCGCCAGACTCAAGTTCTGGTCCTCGTGAGAGGGCGTGGGTTCAAATCCCACTTCTGACATTCTTACTCTTTTCTCTTCTTCTTTTTCTTCTCTTTTTTTTGTGTGATTTGGTTGTGGTTGGGGGTGTCTCCGGTGGGTTAGGCATCTTTTTTTCTTCTCCCGAGGTTTAAAATACGATTTAGTTTTCAACCTTTTTTTCTTGATTTAAATAGGTCTGACCATTAAAACAATGTGTGATTTGGTTGTGGTTGGGGGGTCTCCAATGGGCTAAGAGTTTGCCCGGATCTGCAATAACTGATCTGAACAAGTTTTCAAGCATTTTTTTTTTGTTGTTTTTAGAAAATTTTTTTACTGTTTCGTAATGTAAAAAAAAAGAATTTGTCTTTTTGATTAAAAAATATTTGTTTTAATTTTATTAGTTTTTAAGGGTAATTTAGTGATTGTAATTAAAAAATAATATTCAAAATTTTTTTTCTAAAATTTACGTAATTTTCTCTTGCAAAAAATAAACAGTCTTTTAACCTTCTAGCAGGCGCACATCCTCCTACCGTGTACACTACGTGTGCTGCTCCGGAAACTTTTTGGCCCATTTATCTTCCTTGAAAAGAATATTCCTCACATGCACCTGACCAGTAACCACGCCGTCCACGCACGCTTGAGACTCGATTACCTCGCCCAAGTCAACTCTGTTGAAACAGTAAACAGCCAATTATGTCACAGGCAGTATGCGGTCACAACTCATTAGCAAAACCTGCCGTCCCCGATAAGCAACCGACACGTGTCAACTGCACACTAATTAAGAAACGCATCACAAATATTGTCCTTAATTGGTAAGATTTCTACTCGATAAACCGTTTGTGAATCTACCTCCCCCAGATTGTTATCTCCCCATATGTGAAGTAGATCTCCGCTCTTCCCACAGCCAACACAATCCACATCACCAAACTACCCTCCCACCCAACGCACATTCGAATCAAAGCAAGGGCAAAATTATCATCCTACTATTTAGTTGTATTTTGTGTCTATTCATTCTTTGGTACTATAAATTGCATCAAGTGTGAAACGTTTCCTCCAACGACAAGCTTTCCAGACTTTTTTCTTTCCCCTGTTGTTCAAATGGCGTCCCGCTTTGAAGTAGAGGTGAAGCTCTCCTCCGCCAAGGACCTGAAGAACGTGAACTGGCGCTATGGCCCGGTGAGGCCGTACGCCGTCGTTTGGGTCGACCCAAACAACAAGTGCTCCACCGGGGTCGACGACAACGGCGACACCTACCCCAACTGGGATGAGACTCTGGTCATCCCTCTGCCGTCGTCACCGATCGACGGCGATTCGACCCTCTACATCGACGTCGTCCACGCCGGCTCCGAACCCGACACCAAGAAGCTGATCGGGTCGGCCCGGCTCAAGCTCCGCGAGGTCGTCGAGGACGTGGGCTACGGAGAGCGCACCACGCGGACTCTCAAGCTCAAACGCCCCTCCGGACGGCCCCATGGGAAAGTCGACGTCAAGGTATCCGTCAGGGACTCGTACTACCGTGCGCCGGAGCCGTACGGCGCGACACCTTACGGCGTCCCGCCGCCGGCCTACGGCGGGGCGCCCTACGCCGCCCCTCCTCCGCTGCAGCGCGATCTTTCCTACTCCGCAGCGGCTCCGCCGTCGGGATACCCGTACAACCCGTACGGCGCGCCGCCGCCTCAGCCACAGTACGCCCAGCCGGGATACGGGCAGGGAGGGTACGGAGAGCCGGTGTACGAGAGACCCGTGGAGAAGAAGAGCAAGTTTGGCATGGGGACGGGATTGGCTGTGGGCGCGGCTGCAGGGTTGTTGGGTGGACTCGCGCTGGCGGAGGGTGTGGATTACGTGGAGGACAAGATTGCTGATGACGCGGCGGACAGAGTGGAGGATGATCTTGGGTACGACGGTGACGATTACTAGATGTTGTCGTGTGGGACCCCCTTTTCTTCTTTATCACGAAGGATAGATACTTTTGTTGTATTGGTACAATGTCTAATCATGTTACGGTTTTTTACTGATCAGAGGGTTGTGGAGAAATCTGGATCACAAAAATGCCTATCGAATTATGCCAAATTGCAAGCCTATCTATTATTAAAGAAAAATAAAAATACAGAACAGGGTCTCAGTTGTGATCCATGGTTTTTTTTTTTAATTTATTTGTTAGAACATTCGAGAAGAATATTGGATATTATGCTGCCATGAGATCCGTAATGTTTACAAGAATAAACAAGTAGAAATGTTAATGTTATCAATAGAATGCACAGCAGAATAAGTAACATTTTGACTTTAATAAAGGAAATTTAGTAAAAGAAACTAATTATTATTGTAATGCAAGTTTTCTTGAACCCACTACTTTCTAGAAAAAGCACTCAAGTGGCTCATCTAATTTTTTTTTCAACCATGTGAAAGGAACACCAATAAATCTATGGTCCTCAGTCGTTAGCAGTCGGGAATTAAAATTTTAGAGACAGTAAGCATTTTTAGAAAAAAAAAGAAAAAAAAAGAAAAATGAGAGTAGGGTATTTAAACTCATATAATTCTCGCTAGATTATTCATCCAATTATAGAAACCAAATTTTTTGTTTGTCTTGTTTTAAACTGTTTATTTGAACATGGCTATGCTACATACGTGACATTATATAATAATATTAAATCAAAGGTGGAAAGCTAAAATTTGGGATTTGAGACCACAAATAGATATTCAAAGCCACAAACGATTCAATTGGGTCACATACACTTCAAATTTTTTGTGCTGCAGTGTTTTTGTAAATTTGAATTTTTGTTCAAAGTTTTTGTTTGAAGAACCTGCGAAAATAACAGACCAAAAACGCTAAACGCAGTCTAAATTAAAAAAAAAGAAAAAAAAAAGAAAAAAGGAAAGGCTTGTGCTTTGTTTTCCCTTTTTTCTGTAGTCTTGTATGTAAAGCATGTGATGTCAACACGCCAAAGTCCGTTCGGGACAAGGCATCTGGTTGCGTAGTGGGAAACTCTCTTTCAATAAAAGTGAAGAATAATGCTCGAATCTTAGTTGTGGTGGGGAATTTTGTTAGTGTTTGTTAAAGTAGGATTGGGGGGAAGAAAAAAAAAGGGTTAAATCCGAAGAATGATACAGCAGAAGTATTATGTGTAAGTATTCAAATAAGGTAAAATAAAAGTAGCTTTTATTTTTTATTTTTTAAGAGATACAAGGCAAATATATTATGTGAAAATTTTCACCTATATATTACCGTTGTGGGTGGGCTTGGTGGGCCAAGGCCTACAGATGAGATCTGGAAAAAGCTCATTAAGAGCCCAAGGTTAAGAAGACATCTCGACGGGTACGTGAGCTATTCGAGCCTTCCCATTAAAGTCGACACAATCCCAAGAGAACATGAAGTCGAGATGACAAAGAGACTAGGCTTATTGGACTAAGGAAAATACTTGAGTTATGTCATAGGCAAAAGAATCGAGCCCTTCATGCATAATATAAGAAGTCAAACGTGGAGTTGGTGTGACAAAAATTAAGAAAGTAAAAATAATTTACTATTTATATTTTATTAATTATTTTTACACGGGAATTTGTATCTATGAATAGGGGCAAAACATCTAAAAAAAGGGATCTTTTGGCTCTCATATCATTCTATACACTCGAAGAAATAGTGAAAAAGACGTAGCTCATAGGAGTGAACATTATAATTTCTTGTGTTCTCTATTTTTCACATTTTATTTCATTGTTTATTGCATAAAAACCATGAGACATTAGCGAGATTTATATTGACAAATTTTCACCATCAACAACTACCTCTTTCTACATGCTTTTATGAACTACTATTCTCACTTTTTTTTTTTTTTTGGGATAGAAAATCTATTATTCTCACTAGTTAAAGAGTAAATCATAACCTATGGGATGAAGATCCAAACTATGAAGCCTTATTATTTTGTTTTTATAGTTATAGTTTATATATGGGGGTAATGATGAATGGCATGAATCCGATCACCTAAAAGTGTGAAGATGATCGAAGTTAAGAAATAATTCAAAAAAAAAAAAAAAAAGATTAGTATTCTAACACTGAGCAAGTAAAAGTGATCAATAATGGCTGAAAGATGAGAGAGATGTTTGATGACATGAAAGGTGAGATGTGAATGATAAAAACCCACAAGCAAGTATTTATAGAAGCAAAGAGAAAAGATTTAGATTATTCGTTGGCATAAATATAGGCCTTTACCACTTCGGGTTGACTAGACTATATGATTATTCATAATTATTTTTTTCGTATTTAACTAATATAGAATTCAAATTTATTTTTACTATTTATAATCCCCTTTCGTCGTAAAATTATAAATTGTTTCGCATTATCAGTTGCATGAGGAGACTTATTGCAATTAAGTTGTTGATGTGATGTAAGATAAAGAGTGAGTGTTGTTTTTGTTGATATCTTACTCTTGCCATATAATGAAGCATGTTTGCTGTAAATAAATCTAAAAACCAAATTAAACAAGAAAATTTTGGAGGAATTATTCTTTTTCAAAAAAAATTTATCGGTAAACTACACGATTACTCCCACCTGTGCTATGTACTTCAGTAACCCTCATTTCGTGCCAAATATATGACCGAAAGGAGAACTCTACAATTTTGCTTCCAAAATTATACAACAAATAATAATATGTCTTCATGTGCAATACAAGGTCCAAAAGAGAAGCATATATCCTGTTTTCTTACAAGCAAAAGCAAAAGAATGTATATATGTGTGTGTGTGTGTGTGTATATATATGTATATATTATATATTGCTTTTAAAAGGGACTAGATCCTTCTTAATCCATTTAATCCCTTCTTTTATAAGAAGCAACAAAAGCTTCATTTTCTGTTCTCTCAGCGTCTTCAACAGGTGGGTATCATGTTCCTCCTATGCATGCTACTTTATTTTCTGTTTTTTTTTTAATTTGTTTTTGTTTTCGTCTGCAACTTTTGGTGTAGGTGTTTTGTTGGCAATAAAGATCGAAGTTGTGGGACGGAAGAATGAGGAAAAGAGTTAGCGCTCGTATCAGAAAATTTATTTCCTGCACTGGTCGGTTCTTACCCCAGTTTATTTTTATTTTTATTTTTGAGATTCCCAGTTTACTAGTTTAATATTGGCAAACTGTGGGTTATTTTATATCTAAATAATAAGGAAAAATGGTAGATAAGACAGAGGATGGAGAGAGACAAATTAATGTGAAATTGAATATCATCTTCAAGACGACAATAAGTTGCTATCTTAGGTTCCTCTAAAGAGATAACATAAAGACTTTAAGACTTATTTTCCCTTGTGTATTGACTTAAGAGGTATAAAATTATAAGAAAATAGTGCAAAACTAAACAAAGGAGCATTAATTTCCTAATTTTTTCTACAAAGTTTAAGCTTGTAAAACAAATTTTAATTTAATCCTCAAAATTTGGAAAAATAAGGGAAAAAAACTTAATTTAAGCATAGAAGTAGCATTTACTATACTCAAAAAAGCGAAAAGCGATACCTAACTTAATTTATTCTTAGATGTGAGTGAGGAAATTAAAAAATGTGCTCCTCTTAACTCAGTTTTTTATTTTTATTCCCTTTTGAAATTATATAAAAAGGAAAATTAGAGACACAAATCACATAGTGTTTGAGAAATGATATAAATTCTTGTGCTCTCTTATTAGAAGGGAATTTATTCATTCCTCTAAGCTTCTCTCCATGTTTTGAGTTGAAAAGCCCAAAATTGCTATACAATTTTTTTTTTTCATCCTATGGGTAGTGTAAAGAAATAAATTAAGATGATTTTACCTTTCGTTTTTTCTTCCCCAAAATAAGGCAGAAAATTAAATAAGAAGACATTTTTGTACTTTTGTTCTCTTGAGATCCTTTTCCCAAACTCTCTCACTTAAATGTATATTTGAATACCAATTAAAAAAAAGGGTTATGCTTCGAACTTATCCTGAAGCCTGAAGGATTATTAGTGCTTCACAAACTTTAGGCAGAATGCCAAAATAAACATCGGAGGAAAGAGGATTCCACTGGAAACTTGTGCACAATTTATCTCCCTTACTTACTCTTAAATAAAATTACTTATATTATCAATGTACTTCTACTATTCTACCAACAAAATTCAAATCATTGTATTTATTTTGGTGTCAATGCTATGCAGTGCCCGCCCATACGTCCCCCAACCATTCAATTGGTGCGTTGGATGTTCGTGAGGAATACGGCAACGCCTTCCGTACAGAATCATACATAGACTTTTGGACACGTGTCATCGAAATATCCAATGGCCATTTCTCTCCAGCTATGTCGGTCGATTCCACCACCGCGGCTCGGCTCTCATCCTACCGACTTTTTGCCGAGCATCTTTTGGATCCGAACCAAGCCATGGTTATTCGGATCCTAAATTTGACCCTCAATCAATCCAAGCTTTATGCACTATTGTCTGATTATTTCACACAAACCGCAAATGCTTCTGTCCTATGTGGCCTTTTATTGAAGGACATCGAACGTACACGTGTCAAATACCGATCTTTCAAAACCACCCTCCAAACCTTTGAAACTGCCCTACTATTACCCAAAAACCATTTTTCAAAAATCTCAAACCGACTAACCAAATTTTCTAATTCCAATAACCCGTTGATCTCACCCATGTCATCTCTAAGTCGGGTCCAGGCTGTTCAATCAGGTTGCTCTGGATTACTCCAACGTCTTGAGTTAAGCCGCGACAAGGCTCGAGCTAAGCTTCAGCTCGTTAACAAGCTAAAACATGGCTCGGCTCTTGTTCTTGTGGCTCTAACGGCTTCACTAACTGTGATTGTTGTGACCCATGCTCTATCATTAGTTGTGGCCATCCCAACCTTGATTTCTGCTTCAATTGAGCTGGCATCTTCGAGGAAGCTGGCTAGGGTGATGGCTCAGCTCGATGCAGCTGCAAAAGGGACCTACATACTAAGTCGTGACTTGGACACAATTAGCCGGCTGGTGGCACGGCTAAATGATGAGCTCGAGCATACTCGTGCGATGGCTAAATTTGGGTTGGATCGAGGAGATGACTGGCTCCAAGCTAGCAACGAAGTGGCGCACCAGCTGAAGAAGTACGACTCTAGCCTCAATGAGCAGCTTGATGAGCTCGAAGAGCACTTGTATTTATGCTTCATGACCATAAACCGAGCCAGAAACCTTTTGGTGAAGGAGATTTTGAATCCGGCTCAACCAACCAAACGCCACTACATATTATCATAGTAATTTTATTTGTTATTGTACAATAATATATGGTTATGAAAAGAAAAAATAATAATAAAGCACCTTCATGGAACTTTATTTTTCTATTTGTTTTTTATTTTTTTCTTCTTTTCACCCCAAATATTCATTGTTTGGTTTAAAATCTACCTTAGGCAGTTAGGCGTGCAATTCAATTTTTAATGTTTTGGTTCCTAATTTAAGGCTCAATCACACCAATTGCTTTGCTTACAAGTTCTAATTAGAATCTTTCTGGGGTAATTCTTCCCATTTTTTTCCCTATAGAATATGATTTTAGTTTCCCTAGAAGGATGAATCGACAATACTAAGAAGTGAAACCATATCATAAGTTGGCCAATTTAAACACCACTATTAATTTTACCTAACTAATATTTTTTTTGGGTGGCTAATTTGTTCATATGATTAATTGGTTGAGTCGTTCTTCCGACTGCTTTTACGTATACGAAATTACAGCAGTTGGTGACTGATAACCGATGGTAAAAAAATTTTAACCATGGCGAGCCCAAAAATATGAAATAAGCTGTGGTAAGTAAGCATGGCAATGTAAACATATGATGATGACACAAAGTTCTTTTTGATTGAAGGTAAATGTGGAAGGCGCGACCAACCGTAATTATTTTTTTAAAGATGACCAAAGACCTTGACAAATGTGTACATTAAATGATAATTGCATATATCAGTAGGCCTCACCAAGAGCTTAATGAACATTAAAATCATGTTTTGACAAAAGCGGTGGGAATCACTTTTTTAGTTATAAACAGTGTAAAGCTCTCATATGTTACAGTAATAATAAAAAAATCGTTACAGCGTAAAATTCTCACATAATAAAGTAAAAGTAGTTCTAATTAACGGTTTTTACCGTCTTTTCAAACATCGTATAAGTTGGTGAAAATAAGCTCAAGTTTTATTATAAACTGGAACCTAATACATCAACCAAATTACTTGTAAGCAAGTCTAATTCAGTTGTCATCTCGGTGGTGATGACAATTATGCTTTTGTTTGCATGTTAATTTTTTTTTTTTAAAGGAGCGACTAATAATAGCTATTCTTTTTGAGCGTGACCAAAAAAGCCTTGCACGCCAAGCAATGTCCGTATGGCACTATAGTTACATATGCTAAAAGACGAAGTGCGTTATCTCTTCCTACAAAGACCTAATAATTATTTAAACGGATAGTCTAAAAATGGTCTTAAAATGAGACTTGAACCTTAAATCTATCATCAACCGAACTACTTGAGTGGAAGCCTATAGTCCCTACGCTACCGCCATGGCAATATCCTACCATAAATGGCATTATAGAATTTCACTGATTTATTGTCTATTCTTCTTCTCTCTTGCCATGCCCAAAAGTGTGAAAAACGACAAGATCACCGAATGCCAACGTATATGTCATTTACGAATATAAATATATATTCTGCTGCACGCATATAGTTGCGTTTTTTTAGCTGTCCTTTTCTTTTTCATTTTCATTTTCTTTTTCTTCCAAATTTTCACTTCGTACCGCACTCTATCAAGGACAATAAAAGTGTAGCACACGGAAGATGAATTGGATCAATGCTTAATTAGTGCTCTCAATTCTCATTAATTTTAAAGAACCATGCATTATAATATTCATGAATTCATTAGTTTGGGCCAAACACTAGTCAACCCAGTACTGTTTTCATATCTTGTAATTATTCGCACTATTTAAGTCCAATATTAACAATAATTTAGCATGCTTCTATGAGCTGTCTATCTTCTGATCCCCTCCAATGTTGGCATTCAATCTACCTGTGTCATCACTCTCGTATAAAGTTAGCTAGAGGCGGTGCGGTGGGCACCTTAGATAATGAAGTGTCTGTTTCACTTGTTTCAACAAAAAAATTTCAATTCAAACTAATTTTGTTACCGTGTTTTTTCATAAAATTTTCAATTTAAACTAATTTTGTTACGATATTTTCTCATAAAATTTGAACTGGTCTGGTGTTCTGGGTTCAACCGACGAAGAAAGGTCCAGAGAGAGTTTTGAGCAAGTGCAAAGTTTATTTTCAATTATCAAACCATGTGATTCTTTAAAAAAAAAAAAAATCTTCTTGAAAATACGTGTTCCAACATCCAACTGGTAACCAAATTTAAAAGATCGCCGCGTTTATTATGTAAATGCATTTATGCCTCGTTGCTATGACGTTATTACGTGTCAACATCACTTTTCATTAGCAGCACATGGCCACTAAGTAATAAGGGTGATTCTTGTCAAACGTGCACTCGTACCTTGACATATGTTGGCAAATTTGAGATCAGGCAACAACAGTGATAACAAAATGAAAAAGACTAACAGTACTTTATTAAATTTCTGAAAGGCTCCCCAAGCCCGTGGTTCCATTACAAAAGGAAAAATGAGAAAAAAAGAAATAATTATTTAATCTCACATTTTTGTAACTATATTACTCATAAAATTATAATCTTTAATCTAATATGTAATATATTTTTTAAATTAGGTTTTATTATTTTGTTATTAACAGGTTATAGTTTTATAAGGATGAAAATAGTTTGTTTTTTAATTTAAAGGAAAAAGAGGAATAGAAAGGGAAAAGAAAAGCTTTGAGTGAAAGGAGAGCGATTAGCATCATAATAACAAAGTAGACGACGTGTTGAAACAAATGACACGGCCAGAATCTATACCTTTCAATCGAGATTGGCATCTTTTCCGGCCAAATTAGTCAACAGACAAGGGACAACAACGTTTAAGTTTTTAGTTGAGGAAAAAGGGGTTGAGACAACAAGAAGTTTTTTAAAACTTATACCAGAATCTTTTGCTCCATAATTAACGAGATAAGCGTCTCTTTCTTTGCTTTGGTGGTTGTGTTTATGTAAGTTATTTTCCGGAACCAATCGATTACATTTTATTGTTAGATTAAAAAGTCACTTGAAAGAACGTTAAAATCAACGGCTTTGGTTTTAGAACTGTAGTATGTAAAAGTTTTATACTGTAATAACTTATTTTTACTGTAGCATTGAAAATTTTACCCTATTTACTGTTACAACTGATACTTCTAACCGTTTTTTCAAATAGCCTATAAAAAGAACACAGATGAAAAAGTTAATTTTTTCAAAATTTAACAATATTTTTAGGGTGTTTGAAAACATAGTTAAAACTGTAAATTAGAATTACACTACTATAATATATGAAAAGTTTACACTGTAGCATATAAAAGCTTTACACATATTGTGAATTCCAAGTTAACAAACATCCTAAATTGTAATTGTCTCATTTATTATTGCAAGTAGAGAACCGGTAAGGTGACTTGAAATATCACCCCTTTTTTCCTACTTGTTTATGCTTAAAAAATTGTAAAATTATCAACCTAATCAAAGATTTTAACGTATCATTACCATGTGACACTCACTTCAAGGCCGTACACACACACACACACATATCCAGCTTAGGTCATGAGAGTAAAAAATATAGCTTAGGGTTTCCATTGATAGCCAATATATATAAATATATATATGTATCTACACACACAAATATATATATATATATATATATATATATCAAAATTTATTAAAGGTATAAAAGTCACATGGCGATGCTTTTCCACCTATGGAAGTTGAGGTTGGGGGTGAGACTTTGAGCGTGAAAAGCACTGAGAAACTCTGGAACTCAAAAGGAAATGCAAAATAAACGGCTCAATTAAAATCTCAACAATGCCAACAACAAATTGATGAAAGAGCCATTAAACCTCTCATATGCATGGATCGGTGATCAGCATCACAAAATTTAATGCTTGGGCCGGGAATAAAGCTCAAAGTTCCAATGAAGGACTTCTAGAGACGTCCTTTAATTAATGGGTCCAATGTCTCAAAGTTATATACCAATAAATATATATATATATATGAGGGTAGTTTTAATTGCTACGTTTTTAATAATTATAATTATTATTAGCCATTTGATATAAATATGTTGTTGTAATAAGATAGATAATTGACTAAAAAATTTATAATAATTAATAAGGTTAAATTTTTATTATGCGACATCATCAGTTATTGTTAAAATATACTTTTATTAACAATTTTAACTATTAAAATCAAGTCTATATCAATTCATAAAATATACCTTAATGAAATTTCAAGTTGTTCATGAAATCACTATATGCTACATAGTGTATATAGCTCCTTTGACAATATCCCTTAAACTGCTTAACGTATTTGTGCTTCTAACTTAATTGTCAGGAAAATCTATTACAGATAAACAGACCCACAATCAGTACTGCAAAGACCGGTAACAATTAATTAACCATGATATCATGATGGACAAAAAATTTTGACCAAATATTAACTGGTGGAAAAAACTTTTTTTGTAAAAATTTTAGGAAATGTCAGTCAAAGTATCAATTTCTTTGAGTCCTATAGTGTACCATGTATTAGACATTGGGAAAATATTAGAACCTGTTTGGTTCGTTGGTTCGAATCACAGTTTAAATTATTTTACAACAGTATTTTCTCTCATAAAAATTTAAATCTTCATTCAAATTTTTTACTAAAATTTAAATCAAACGGACTCTTAAAAATTTTCGTAAAATTTTAAAAAATCAGCCGTCAGATTTGTTTGTAATTTTTTATTTTATCAATGGTCTATGAAATGAAAAGGTGATTTTTCCTTTTAGTTACTACACTTCAAATATATATATATATATATATATATATATATATATATTGCCCAGGTCTTTAAAATAATTATGTTGGGCTATAATAGTGTTTAAAATCTTAGCAGTTCTTTCAACAAGACTTCCATGTTTATTATTCATATAATCATGATTGCTAGTATCTTTGATAGGTATGAAATCTTCGTTTAATCTCATATGAACATTCCACTACTATATTTAGCAGACGATTATAAGACTTTGTAATTTCTCATAAAGATATTATAGGAAAAGATTAACAAATTTATATGTGGCATATTCATATCTATGTTTTTTGTTTTTTAAATAAGATATCATGACACCGGTATAGTTAAAATGAAATCCAACCATTCTTGAAATTCAAAAGACTTACTTTTGACATGTTGAGATTTTTAAATAATAAGTACAAAGTTTCTCATGGTAAACTTTGTTACTTGTGTACTTTTAATGCTTATCTTATCTTGAAATATTAGAAAAAAAATTTATGCTTAGAGTAATTTTTGATAATCTCTTGATTTTTAAAGCAAAATTTTGGAGTTTTTCTATATTTGGAGCTATTATATATTCATCAATATGGGTATTTTCTTCAAAATTCCTTAAATTTGGAGTGCTAATAACCTTACTCGTACCAATATTTTAATCCTTGTATAGGATTATAGGTCAAGGATGATGACAATTTCTAGGGAAATAACTTGTATTATTAAAAATGACTTAGCTGTTTGACAGTCTTTGAAGGGGAAAAAAAAAATGTCCTACAAGCAGTGATGAGAGGCAGCTCTTGAACAAATTCTCCTCTCTTACCAACAACCATGCTGCTGGGGTCCAAACACCCGTTCAACCCATATCCCCTTATTACCCCAACATGACAATGTTGTGCATCACACACACACACACGCGTATTTTAACTTTTCAAGTATCAATCTATAACTGAAAATAATTCTAGGTTGCGTTTTTAAATTTTAACATGAACTGTCATAGATTAAAATATTAAAAATTAATCTAATGATTAAAATAAGAAGACTTACTTGTAAGAAAATATACATCCTACCGTTAGAGCTCTTTTACTGTAATCCTTAGGAAGAAAGAAACAAAGGGTCCGTTTGGTAAATGGATTGAATTGTATTGGTTTGGATTATTTTGATTTGAGTTGTGTGATTTAAATTAGTAAATGTTATTGATATATAAAACCATAAAAATATACTTACTCCCATTAAACTTGTGATATATACAATCATCAATCACATTCATCTTAAAACCGAACGAGAAGATAACCTGATAAAATTTGTAACACCACTAATGAGAGGACTACTTAAGCCTATAGATAGATTTCTTTAATTTACAAACCATCTTCTTTGCATCTCTCGACATAAAGTTTTTTCGGTTGCACCATATAGATTGTTTCATCAATGTCGTCATTGAGAAACACGGTCTTAAGATTCATCTAATGAAGCTCAAGATTAAAATGCACTACTAATGCCATTATAGTCTTGAAAGAGTCTTTCGAATAAATTGGTGAGAAAGTCTCTTTATAATCGATGCCCTCTTTCTCTGTAAAGCCTTTAGCGACAAGACGAGCCTTATTTCTTTCCATATCACCTTTTGAATGCCTCTTCGTCTTAAATATCCATTTGCAACCAGTGGGTTTTGTTTCTTCAGGCAATGAGACAAGATCCCAAATGTTATTATCCTTCATAGACTTTATCTCTTCATTCATGGCATCAATCGACTCTTGAGATCTAGAACTCTTCATGGTCTGGCGAAAGTTGATTGGATTATCTTCCATCAAACCAATGTCAAACTCATGTTCTTGGAGAAATACAATGTAATCATCTGGCACTGCACTTCTCATTTCTTTAATAGATCTCCTTAATAGCATAGGTTCTTGAGATAGTAGAGTTTGTTCTTCTGGAACAATTTTTGGAATGGAAGGTTCTTCGATATTGTCTTAATTTGAGTTTGTTTTTTGAACAATGTCAGGAATAGGAGCCTAACCAATGTCAATTACAACTATAGGAATATCAACATATTTCTTTTCATAGACAAAGTCCCTAATCTTTTCTCCCCTCACAAACTCAACTTCCTCAAAGAATCGGGTGTTTCCCGTCTCAAAGATCGACTTGGTCATGGAATCATAAAACTTATACTCCATGAATCTTTTAGAGTGTCCAATAAAATAATAACTTACCGTCCTTGAGTCATTTTTTTTTTTTTCATTAGGCCTATAAGGCCTTGCCTTAGCTGGACATCCTTAAATATGCAAATGCTTTAAACTAGGGTTCTTGTCAATCTAAAGTTCGTAAGGGATTTTGGCAATTACTTTAATTGGAACTCTGTTAAAGATATATGTTGTAGCCTTAAGCACTTCTCCTCATTATTCGAATTGATGTTTGAATGTGCATTTAAAGTGTTAATTTGAATAGAGAATAAAATTAAAATTTGTATTTAGATACATAGTGGAAAAAGTTTTTGATTTATTAACAAATCTAACAAAATCTTGATGTTTGTGATCTTAAAAAAATATACAATATGGATCTTGATTTATTCCTCTCATCGTTAGAAAAGCAATGAAAAAAAAATCGTCTCAATCGGATGTCAAATAAAAAAGATGATCTTTTTCCTCAAATATAAAAGAGAGAATTTCAGCTTTTACTGTGACAAACATATCCGAATAAAAAAAGTTTACGGAGGATAGAATTCTAAAAACTTATATTTAAATGATTCATTTAGTTTAAATTTTGAAAAAAACATAGACACAATCAAATGATTTTAAAAATTTAAATCTAAAAAGTTAACCGAATATATAAAACAAATAACCTAAACTTTTTTGCCCAATTAACCTCCAACCCAAACCCACACATCAAAAGAAGAAACATTTAATTGCCACAACCGCCCCCAACGAAACCCATAAATGCTACCCAACTACACGGGAAGGAACCCACTCTTAAGTGACTATAAAGTACACTCAAATCTCTCACAAATTTTACAACCCACTGAAAAAAAATTCAGATAAACGTATTTTTCTCTTGTACCTCATCTTCTCACTAGCCATGGAAAATCCAACAGTGAAAATCACTAACAAAACACATATCAAACCCAACAAGGAAATAGGGAGAAAAGAATGTCAATTGGTCACATTCGATCTCCCATATTTAGCCTTTTACTACAACCAGAAGCTCATGTTTTACAAAGGGAATGACTTTGAGGGAATGGTAGGGAAATTGAAAGATGGGCTTGGTGTCGTCTTGGTGGATTTCTATCAGCTGGCTGGGAAGCTGGGGAAGGACGAGGAGGGTGTGCTTAGGGTGGAATACGACAATGAAATGGAAGGTGTGGAAGTCGTTGAAGCTTTGGCTGAAGAGATTGGGACAGAGGATCTGTTGGTGGAGGAGGGCACTGGTACTTTTAAGGACTTGATTCCTTACAATGGGATCCTTAACTTGGAGGGCACTCACAGGCCGTTATTGGGAGTTCAGGTAATATAATTACTAATTACTAATTTAACCGTTTTGATTATTTGTTCTGCATTATGAGATGATAATGATGATTAATGCCAGCACTTCTTACTAATTATCATGATGATCAACTAGGGTGTTAGAAATATTAGTAGAGATGATCCTTCTTGATATTCTTACCTTCTGTGATCTAATCTAAAGTTGCAACAAGGTACAGTTGAAATTTCCCAAAAGCATTGCTAAACGATCAAAAAGTGCCAAAATTGTTATCTAATGATCAAACGGTACAAGAGAACGGCGATCTTTCTCTTTGGGAGACCGTGTATATATGTGTGTGTGTATATATATATATATTGATAGAGCAATATTTACATGACGTTTAATACGTTAGTAAAAATGATGGGTTAGAACTGTAAATATTGTAACATATAAAAGCTTTATATTATATTAATTTTTTTTGTTTTTAATATAACATGTGAGAGTTTTATATTATTTTTAACTAAAAAGTTGATTAAAACTAATCAATACTAATAAGACTATTAGTCTTGACATCAATTTTAATAATTGCAATGATCACTAAATCAATTTGATCGAAGCAAATAGAAGTCTAATGTTGTTTACTGTCTATCTAACGTAGATCCATCATCCATGATCGTGTGGTTGAGGAGCAAAACCACATATCTGCTTACCACACAGAGGGGAAAAAAAGGAAAAAAAATGAAAAACTAATAAATTGTGTAATGTCACTGTGACAGTGTTGCAGCACAACCACCACCTTGCTAAAATTGGCGCGTCAGTAAATGCATTTTTTTATGACGGAAGCAACCTGATCCTATTAGTATGTATGTGGCGATTTCCAGTTATAATAATATTATTTATTTATTTATTTTTTTCAAAATGACAAAGTCTGTATATAAGAACATGGCTGTGCGTGAAAGCCTCATCTCATTGGATCTAAAATTTAATAGGGTCATAATTGAACTTTACTTCTTCCCTTCAAAAAGTTAAAAATAATTGAAGTTTCTTACGCACCTTATTTAACAGCCTTTTGCTTGCTGTTAGTATTCATAAATGTCGAGAAAAAAAAACTGCCATTTGTAAAACTAGCAGTTCCTTGACTCTTTCCATATTAGATGCCATCAATTATTTTGTTAGTTTTACAGGTCAACTGCTAACTAGATGCTTATTTCTCTTCTAAAAATAAAATAAAACAAAAAAGGTTCATTTCCTTTTCTTTTTCTTTTTCTTTTTTTGCATTTTTTTTCCAATAGGAAGGGTGGCAAAAATAAAGAAAAGAAAAAAGGTAAGGGATGACATTGTTTGTTATGTTTCAGTTACAGCTTTGCTGATGAACATAACCTCCAATAAGATGAGTTTTGAATTAAAAGGTTTCACTTGAGTTTACCAAATTTGCTTTTTGTTGTGTGTCCTTAATGAATTACACATCAAATCCATGCCATAACTGCGGTTTCTGTTGATCCCGCTGTAATGTCCAAGTACGAAGCCAGACCAATTAATATGATGTTAGGAAGCATTGTAAGATCCAATTATTAAAAATATTATAGTATTCAAAAATTTTATATTGTAATATATTTTTATTTAATATTTTAACATATGAAAATTTTAACTGTAATAATTAAAAATTTTAGTTTTAACTAATAATACCAAACACACTTTAAAGCTTCGGCCTCTAAGATGAATAATTGTTAGGAATCCTTTAACTCACTTTTACTCTATTTGCCTTCCCAAATTGACCCATAAATAAGAGAAAATAAGAGAAAAATCTTATATTATATGCTTCTTTTGTAAGGGGAGGGACGTTCATTTTTTTTTTTATTAAAAAAAAAAGAGTTGTCGTTTTTTCAAAAAATAAGTGTGACAAAAAATGAAACCAATCAAAAGACAAAAACGCCAACTAGTGCATCCATCTTTTTTATCAATTTACTCGTTTATCGTCATCGTACGGCCATTTAATTTATGTGGTCCATATTCATTCATTCAAACTGCTTCTCATGGTCATGCCCACAGTTAACCAAGCTGAAAGACGGGATCGCGATCGGGTGTGCTTTCAACCACTCAATTCTAGATGGAACCTCCACGTGGCTCTTCATGAGCTCATGGGCCGAGATCTGCAGTGGGTCCGACTCCATCTCGGTCCCACCCTTTCTCGAGCGCACCAAGGCCCGCAACACCCGCGTGAAGCTCGACCTCACCCTACCCCCGGGCGCACACGCCTCATCCAACAGCGAATCGAACGACCAAACCCCCTCATCCAACGGCGACGCCAAGATTCCGGGCCCACAACTTCGAGAAAAAGTCTTCAAGTTCCCCGAGTCCGCCATCGACAAGATCAAGTCCCGAGCCAACCAATCCAACGGCTCAAAGCCGTTCTCCACTTTCCAGTCCCTCTCCGCCCACATCTGGCGGCACGTGACCCTGGCACGTGAGCTGAAACCCGACGACTACACGGTTTTCACCGTCTTCGCCGACTGCCGGAAACGGGTGGACCCGCCGATGCCGGAGAGCTACTTCGGGAACCTAATTCAAGCGATCTTCACCGTCACCGCCGCCGGATTGCTCCTCTCAAACCCAGCGGAGTTCGGGGCAGCAACGATTCAGAAGGCAATAGAAGCGCATGGGGCGAAGGCGATCGAGGAGAGGAACAAGCAGTGGGAGAGCGAGCCAAAGATATTCCAGTACAAAGATGCCGGAGCGAACTGCGTGGCGGTCGGGAGCTCGCCGAGGTTCAAGGTTTACGAGGTGGACTTCGGTTGGGGGAAGCCAGAGGGGGTGAGGAGCGGAGGCAACAACAGGTTCGACGGAATGGTGTATCTCTACCAGGGTAAGAGTGGCGGCCGGAGCATTGATGTCGAGATCTCCCTGGAGAGTTCCGCCATGGAAAGGCTCGAGAAGGACGACGAGTTTCTTTTTGTTGGTGTCTGATTGCTAGAGGTCATTTGTTTTGGTTTTTGTTTTTGTTTGTTTGTTTGTTTTTGTTTTTTTGTGCTTGATATTTTGATGCAATTGAGGTTTGTGATTTTGGCTTTTGGAATTTGGTGGTAATAAGTTGGCTGAAATCACAACAGCAATTGTATCTTGCGCTGCAGACTTTGTTTTTGTCTTTGTCTTGTTTTGCATCTCTAGGTTCCAAGAACTAGTTTTTTCTCTTTTGTTAATTTGTTTTATGAAAACATTATTGATGTTACTTTTATGTTTTGTTGATTGCCAATCGTTGACGTTAGTAATGGTATGGTTGGTTTTTAGTTTTGGTTCGCTTGGTTTTGGGAATTGGTCGACTCAGGACGTTTTATTTTCAACTTTCAATTACTTGTTCAATGTCTCTATCCGATGACAAAAGTATATTCTCCTTGCATGATTTTGTGTATCCAAATGTAATGTAATCTTATGTTTTATAAATAAGTTGAAACCCACTAATTAAGTGAATAACATAAAACCCTCATATGTCATCTTAAAGCATACAACGCCATAGAACTTTTACCTGTTACAATACATGTTTAAGTTTAAACTTGGCAAATATCATCTAAGCTTTCGTCTCTATTTGATAATCATGGCTCCAAAGGTTTTTTTATTGCTCTAATCGTTTTTATAGCCCTGTTTTTTCCACAATATTTAAACAAAACATTTTAACCATAAAAAAAGTTCCAATCACTCTCTCAAATAAACTAGTTAGTAATGTGTAATGTAACAATTTTTTACGGGATTCGTCGGTTTTTATGATGGTCGATCTATCAATTTCGAGGATTGACAGCAAATATAATTCGTGTAGGAGTTCATATCCATATGTTGTTTTCCATGCTTAAAACAACACCACACTCACAACAAAGACATGTGTGTATAGAAACGTTGCTAACGCATAATGTTATCTTGTTTTATTGAATTAAAAACTTTAAACACAAATGTAATGCAGATTGAATAAAACAATATTTTTCTTTAAAGCAAAACGACATGTTATTTTCTGATTCAAACCACAATAATTTTTAGAGAACATGTTCGACAAAATGGCATGTAGCAAGTTTTGAATTTTTTTTTTTGAAATAAATAGCAAGTTTTGAAAATATTTGTTGTAAATGAGCTATATAGTTTATTTATTATGTAAATAATAATTATTTTGTCATAATCTGCCTTTCTCGAGTTATGATTAAATACTTTTCTTACTTACGTATTTATGAAAAACTTGGGGATATATATAGATTTTTTTATAATATATTACACATACATACTAAGCATCACTCGTAATACAAATATTACTTACATAAACTGACATTCTTTTACCATGTTATTTGTTAACTATTTTCAAAAGAGATTTTGTTGCACTTAACTATACTACAGCTTTTATACATTAAGTTTTAAAATAACTTGAAATACAAAACGGTGGAAACATAGTTGTGGCGCTTTCTATACCCCGTTCTGCGCATTACTCATCTCCCTCTGCTAGTTTATCAATGAATTTATTCTGACCTTTTAGTGGGTATAACTACAGTATGAAATACTAAGTGAGCTTATGCCTAGTAAGTTCAAACATAGCCCACATGCAACATAATATGAATGAGCCACTTATATTTTCTTATAAACATTCTTTTTTCTTATCACGTCTTATTTTTAACTAGGGCCCAAGTGTCCGTACCGTATGCGTACGTAGGTCTTCATGACACCGAGACTATATCATAACCTTAAACTCCGCTTTGAGTCGGGAGTTGGTACGACACCTCTTTTTTTTATTTCTGATGGTGCATTTACCAGTCCAATTATTATTGTTATCATACCATGCATGAGGTCAAGTTCACATATTATGTGTAAAAACATAAACATTCTTCTACTGAGAGTACACACAAGCACATATTTTTTATACTCACAAGTTGACCTATTGACATACACACAGGTACATAAATATATATATATATATATATATATATATATGATCACATTCCATTCCAACTATTCCATGTTGTAGGTAGGGTTCTTACTTACCTGCTTAGGCAGCTGTACAAGCCGACCTCAGTTTTCTTTTCTTTATTTTTCCTAATCTTCTAGTGTCTTGTTTGGCCAATTATAATGCTATTAGCCAAATTTTTACTATTTCATATGTGTGTCAATACAAAACGCTCATTAATTAATAGATTGGGTTACATAACCGTCTACAACTTTGATAATCATGGATTCTTTCCCTCTCCTTTCTTACTCAACTCTATTGTCTCTAACGAAGATGAAAATCTTATTAATAATCCCTTCTTCCTATTTTAGACGTTCCATAACTGTTCGGGACACTTGTTGGAAAAAAGACGATTTTCACCCTCAGTGGGCCTTAGTTTTAAATTTCTCAAACCTGTTTTTACTATTTTAATGAAAATTGTTGCTTATTAGCTTTAAAACAATACCCCGGGGCATCAGGTTTTCTTATTTTACATTAATGCCTCAGTTTAATAAAATTTTGCAATTTTACCCTTATTTGAAAATTTTAACAATTTTACCCCTGGAACAAAAAATAATCTCTTTAAACCAAAATTTTTCATTTTTTATAAGGATTAAGTTTGCTCAAAATACCATACCCAAAATCATTTTGCAAAATGACATTTTTGCACTTTTAATTTTTTTTTTCAATTTTAACAAATTTTGTAAAATCTATAACTTACAAACGAATACGATTTTTGACGAACTGTCCATGGGTCTTAACAATTTCATCGAGATCTAAACTTCCATGTTTTAATTTTTTTGAGATTCCCAATGTATAGGGGAGTTTTTGGCCCTTTTTCAAATCTGTCGAGAAAAACACTTTCTTTGCAATTTAGTGCCTAGGTTGTTTTTGTAAAAATTAGTTTTAAAACAGCATTCTAGCCACTGTTTATGCAATTCCATATCCTTCTCCAACAATTTTCGTGCCAAATCACCATTCTTTGCAAATCTAAGATCAAAATTACAAAACTATTCTACTTTTGCATCAACCAACACTTTTCATATTTAAACCCTAATTTCAACAATACCATCATATCATAAGCCATATACTCAAGAAATTCAACCATTCTCTTGCTTGAATACCCACATGCCTTATGAAATGATCAAAATTAAAATAAAACCAAATGAACTTTAAGTTTGGGAGTTAAAACTCACCCAAAAGAAAAACTTGTGATTCTTGGTCTTCCAAGGGCTCCTTTGAAATTTTTCTTAAGCATTTTTCATATGAGAACATCTTGAATCAAATTCCCTTATTAACCCAAGAGAAAACCCTAGGAGAACTTGGAAAAAGTTTAGATTTTACCTCAAGAGTTGATAAAATCCCTTGAACTTTACTTTTTGAATTCAATTGGGGCCAATTTTGCAAAGATTTGAAGTTGAAATTTTTTTGGAGAAATGCTTCTATGGCTGCCGGTTGTGGGGAAGAAAGAAATGAAAGAAAATTGTTTCTTAAGCCTTTAATTAAGGCTTATCTCAGGAGAGATTTTTTCTTTAAATGGGTGAGTCATCTTCTAGTCATAATGAAGGGTAACCCAATGGCATATTGTGATTAGGCCATATTAGGTGGTATGGTGGCCCAATCCAATTTTTCAAAGTGTCCACCTTACTTTGTCCCACACAGTGTAATTTTTCCACCACACAACATTTTTCTTATACTGTTACAGTGAAATTGATGAAAAATATACACTTGAATAGTATAAAACATCCTACTTTGTCTTTCAGAATCCAAACATAACATTTCTTATATATGTGTTTTTATTTAACAGTATACTTATACTGCATCGATCCCTTTTCTATTGTTCTAGGGTTTTGGCAGACTTTATATCTTATTTATACCTTAATTACCCATCCATTTATATCACAAATTTATAATTAATTGTAATTTAAAATTTATTTCATGGATATTATTTACAAATTTCTGAGTACTTAAACTCATAAAATCTGTATTTGACAATATCCAACATTACATCAGGTCTACAAAAAATTTCCTATTAACATTGTTTATTGCATTTTATCGTAATTTTATAAAAATATAATTTATGAGGGTAAATTTATTAATTAAATCTAATTAAATATTAGATTTTATTAATGAATTTTTCTTGGTCATTACATATTTACACTCGAAACATAAGGTAAATAAATTAATTACATCATACATCTGCTATTTATTACAAATTTTTAAAAACTTGATATTTACTTCAATTATTTTTTAAAAAGTGATATTTTGCTATAATTTTTTTTTAAAAAAAGAATCATATCAAATAAAAAATATAAACTACATGAAGTTTGACGTTTACTCTGTCCATGTAGAACATGCGTGTTATTATTACTGTTTTGTTTTAGCCTAATGAAGAACTCTCATGTAACATCGTTACAACATGGAAAACAAAACACTCTGAAAGTAAACAAAATGTTGTTCATTGAACAAGAATCAACTGTCATTTATAAACAACGTCTCGAAATTATGTTGTTTATTGGACACAGACGACAATGAACTTTGAACGTAAGCCACGTGTATGTTAAACATAAACGACCGTATTTTTCATGTTTCGCACAATAACGACATTGAAAAGCAACTTGGACATTGTTGACTTTAAAAGAGATGTCGTTTTGTCAAAGGTTATCTACAATGGAAAGAAACTTGGATTGAGCAGACAAATTAAAGGGTTTTTTTTTATAAAATTAATAAACGTATTTCACAAATAATACCCATTTTGATTACTTTATGTTGTGTCATTCGTACTTTAAAATTTTCATATTACATAATTAGATAATCACGATAATGTGTGTTTTATGAAACATGTTCAACAATGATTACTTATAGTAATTACCGATGTAGTACACTAGGAAAATTAAAATAAGTGTTATTTATATGGTACTTTTTATCTAGTGTTTTATAAAAAATTTAGCTGTTATTTAAACAAATTATTTATCATTTTCTAGTTCAGATTCAGAAAAGCATGCAAAAGCCATAGGTACAAAAGGTCTCTTGAAAAAACGGACATTTTTTTTTAATGCCGCAAACATTAAACTTTTCCATAAAACCAGTGGCAAAGGGAGGTTAACTTTTTTTTTATAAAAAATTAAACATAATTATTATTATGCATATTTTTACACAAAAAATTATAATTATGTCCTTACTCAAAAATAAGATTATATAATTATAAAAATTATAATTATATCCTTACTCAATAATAAGAATATATAATTATGCTTATATTCAACAAAATACTATCTCTCTTTTCTTCTTTTTTTTCCCTACGGTGCTGAGCTGAACAAAAATTGTACCTCAGCTACCGCATAAAACGATGTCATTAAAACAAAAAACAGTGACTACAATAGAAATGGCCGTAGGCTGTCACACCACACCGAAATGTACACATTAATATTAATGCCATGTCTGCAAAAGACGACATGTCAACGGATATGATCTTTGAGTTTAACGACAACAAATTCTTGATGGCAATCACATGTCGTTTCTTACCAAAGCGTGTTTGACGGAGGTCTTGGCTTTTTTAGGGTAACCGACAATACACATAACATACAAACGACAGGTTGTTTTATCTTCATAAAAAATGATCTCTTAAAAAAACGACATGTTTTGAGAAGTTCAAAATGTTTTTCTTCATAGTTTTTTTTTTGGAAAACAAAATCAGAAAAAATCTAATTTATTGCCTATCAAACAATATTAATTAATTAATCGAGTTTCGAATACAATTTGTATTTGTTTTCATATCTTAGTATTAAGTTCTATTTTTCGAATTATCTTTTCGTCAGGTTGTTTTGTTTTTTAAATTTTCTCAACGTTATGTTCGTACCAAACAAAAACACTTTTTTTGTCCTTGCTTGGGGTAACCAATCAGATAATAATCTTACCTAAAAATATCATAACAATGTATAATATCTAAAAGAAACAAATGATAACACAAATAAATATTCCCTTGAAAAAATAGAAGCAAAATAATTCGAGGCCTTTTTAGGCGAAGAGTTAAAGAGTGCCTTTTTTTTATTTTTAAAATCGACCTTTTTTTAAACTTTTTGATAAGAGAGAAAAAAAAAAACATTATTATTAATAATAAGAGTTTTTCCCTTAAAAAAAATAAGCGTTTTCTTTGAATAAAAAATCATACCATTTTTTTATAAATGAAAATGGAAATTATCAGTTAATGTTTGAGAAAGAAAAACGAGTTTTGTTTTACTGAGAAAAAAGAAGAAAGAAGACATCTCAATATTCAATAGCAGTCGTCGTCTCCGAGTTTTAGCGGAGGGAGACAACTCACCCACGAGCCTGAAAACCCTAACTCGTAAGCTTTCTAGGATTTTCTACCTCTGTTCTTCACAATCTCCTCTCTGATTTGCAGGTACCTCTCTCTCTCTCTCTCTCTCTCTCTAGAATTATTGTATCGCAAATTTTTCGTTGTTAGGGTTTTAGATTTCGTTCCTTTCCTTTGTGCCCCCTTTCCTTTGTGCCCTAGAGACTCAACAAATCTAGAGGAAAACGATGTAATTTTTAAAATATGAATTGAAAATTTTCAACTGAGGTTTCGGAGGAATAGAAAACCTAAAGGGATTTGTACTTTAATTGGATTGTAATTGCTTAAATTTTCATCACTGGCACATTGGTAAGGCTATATATTGTAATGTCTATTCTTTTCTGCTTATTCTTCTTCCCATTTTTTTCCCGGTCTGCCCCTAATGTCGTGAACCTCAAAGTTTTAGCCTTTTTTTTTTTTGACAAAGTGATTGGATGCAAGTATTGAAATTTAGAGACTTGTAGGGTTTTGAGTGGATTGATGCATCTCTTGACTTAAATCTGAACTTGCAATAGTAATTGTGCTCTTTAATTGGGCCTTTCATTTTCACTTCTTAAATGGTTGGAACTATATACTAAGTAAATTGGGGGGTAAATTTTATAAAAATTTGATTTTTTGGTGTTTGCTTGATGAAATTAGGTTTTTAAATGTCTCCATCTCTCTAATTTTCTTTATGGGTATTAGACTAATGTGGGACGAGTATGAATCTTTATTAGGAGCTTATTTATTTTTGTCCCCTACATCTATTAGGGTTTGTTTGGCATACCGTATTGTATTGTATTGTATTTTTTGTATATAATACAATAGAATACAATATAATACAGTATGCCAAACATGCCCTTAGGATTTATTTTCTCTTATTTTTCAGAATAACAACAATTAGGATTTTATTTTTTTCTTTTTAAACAAAATTTAACTTTGGATTCGATTCCTATATATGTTAGCATTTATCAGCCTATGAATAAGGCTTATCTTTGTCATTTAGTTCAGTTTTCTTCATCATTATTATCAAAGTAATTTCAGAGCTATTTTGTAGTCCTTTTGGTCCTAGCTTGATTAAATTTCATATTTTCTTCTATTTGGCTGCACAGAGACTTAACGGTCGATTATGTTTCCATTTGAATATTGCTTAAATGATTCAAATTGGATTACTATCTCGTGGATTCTCCTCTTTTCCAACTTTTTCCTTTTTTGAAATCTGGTTGCAGAGTAATTTTTGTCACGTGTATTTTTAGGGCATATGATCTGCCCCGGATGTTTGTCCATTAAGAAAAGAGGAATTAACTGGTTATTTGCTGCTTGAGGTTCCAATGGACTCACCTGGGCACAGTCGGAGTTATGTAAAATGGGAGATGGAGGATGGATCAGATGTGAAGAGTGATAGGGCTGGTAATGATGATGATTGGGAAGCCATTGATAAGAGGAAGCACAGGTCAAGTAGGTCACGAAAGTCAGGTAATGGAGAAGAAGCTGAAGGATTAGATGGAAGTGGGAGAAGAAAAAGTAACGGGGACAGAATTGAAGCAAGAAAAAAATCTGGCGGCTTAAGCAGAGCTGATAGTGAGGAAGATGATTACAACTCTAGAAAAGAGTTGTGCAAGCAGGCGAAGAAAAAACAAGAGGAAAGCAGCCTGGAAAAATTGAGCAGTTGGTATCGGGATGGAGAAGTAGAGAACAAGCAATTTGGTGGAGATAAGTTAGATGGTAGAGGGAAAAACAGAGCTGAAGAAAGTGAGAGACGAATAACGACCTCAAAGAATCCAGAGCATGAAAGTTCTCAAAGTAGAATTAAAGTCAAGGAAGACAAGCCACATGACGGAGAGCTAGAAAAGATGCTGGATAGAGATTCCAAGTGTTCGGACAGAAAGGAAAGTGGGCGAGAGAAGAGTCATGGTTCTAGTGAGCATACAAGGAGCTCGAGGAGAAGATGGGATGAAACAGAAGTTGTCAAAAAGTCGGAAGATAATAGTTCTGAAAGAGCTGACTTAAAAAGTGGTAAGGTTTCTGATCTCAAGTACGAGAGTTCTCGAGAAAAAAACACTTCTAGAAATGAAGCCAGTGAAAGTAGAAGCAGAGGTTTAGATTCAAATAGTGACAAGGGTGCTAAAACTAATAACCAAGAAGAACGAAAAGTTGATGCAGAGAAGAGCAAGGGTAAGGGCAGGTCAGACCCAATAGAAGAAGACAGTAGGGATATCCTGTCGGTCGTGAAGACAGATTAGGCAGGGAGAAAACTGAGAAGCATAAGCAGCAGAGGTCATCTGGTAGGGATGTTTCTGAAAGCCGAGAGAGATCCTTTAATGCAGATGAAGATGGGAGTTCATGGGTAAAAGATAAAGGTTCAAGAGAAGTAGGAAGTGCTAACAGGTCTAGAACTCCTGAGGGAAGTGGGAGGCGTCATCATGATTCAGAATACTCTGATATGGATTTTGAAAGAAATTATAAGCGGAAGGAACTTGAAAAGGACAGTTTTAAGGATGATCGATCTAAAGGCAGGGATGATAATTGGAGTGAAAGGAGTAGGGACCGAGAAGGTTCTAAAGAGAACTGGAAGAGAAGACAAAGCAGCAGTAATGATAAGGAGTCTAAAAACGGGGATGTTGGGTATGAGCATGGCAGAGAATGGGAGATTCCTAGACATGGTCGTGACAGGGGTGACAGTGAAAGACATAATGAAAGGCCTCATGGTCGAACTGGTAATAGAAAAGATGGAAGTAGGAGCGAAGCTGTGAAAACGTCCTCAAACTTTGGAATTTCAAGTGAAAATTATGATGTTATTGAGATTCAAACCAGGCCTCTAGATTGTGGAAGAGTAGAATCAGGCTCTAACTTTTCTAGGAGAACGGGAGTTGCTCAGCAGTCCGATGGGAAATCAGCCCGTAATGATGAAGAATGGGCATATGCACAAGATGATAGGGCAAGGACCGATTATGGTTCTGGTCCTCCTAGCGAAGATTTGAAAGAGAGATATATGGATGATGGCACCCCCGTACGAGATCAAAATTCAAGGAGGGATGACTGTGATTGGCATGGAGGGAAGGGAAGAGGCCAGAAAGGTATTATGTCTGGTCGCCCTGTTGGTGGCCAAAGTTCTAGTGGTGGATCTCAGCCTCCATATGGAGGCCAGGATCCAGGATCTTTCAATAGAGCTTCTATGCAAGGCATAAAAGGGGGTAGACTTGGGAGAGGAGGAAGAGGCAGGCCTACTGGGAGAGACAGCCAACAGGCTGGAATCCCACTGCCAATAATGCCTTTTGTACCTCTTGGAATGCCTCCACCAGGAATGCAGCCACTTACCCCTAGCATGTCACCAGCTCCAGGACCACCTATTTCCCCTGGTGTCTTCATTCCACCATTTACTCCTGTTTGGCCTGGAGGGCGAGGTGTTGATATGAATATGTTGGCAGTTTCTCCTGGACCATCAGGCCCAAGATTTCCCCCTAATATTGGGTCTCCGGCCAATCCTGCAATGTTCTTTAATCAATCAGGCCCTGGGAGAGGCGGTCCTCCTAGCATGTCTGGCCCTAATTTTAATGCTGCAGGGCCAATGGGTCGTGGAATTCCAGCTGATAAAACTCCTGGTGCTTGGGTTCCTTCTAAAAGTAATGGACCCCCTGGTAAAGCTCCTTCCAGAGGGGAGCAAAATGATTATTCGCAAAATTTTGTTGACACTGGTATGCGACCCCAGAATTTCATCAGAGAGCTAGAGCTTACTAACGTTGTGGAGGATTATCCCAAGCTGAGGGAACTCATACAGAAAAAGGATGAAATTGTTGCTAAATCTGCGTCTCCTCCCATGTACTACAAATGTGACCTGAGGGAGTTTGAGCTGTCCCCTGAGTTTTTCGGGACAAAGTTTGATGTCATCCTTGTTGACCCGCCGTGGGAGGAATATGTTCATCGTGCTCCTGGTGTGGCTGACCACGTGGAGTACTGGACATTTGAAGAAATAGTGAATCTTAAGATTGAGGTAATTGGTTCTGAAATCTATTTGTACTATCATCTTTAAGAATTTCAAGTTGACATTTCTTCCTATATCTTTCACGTTCATTTGATGATGGGAATACTGGCAAGCCTTTTTCCCTTGCCTCACTCTGCCAAGTGTTAAAACAATACTACGGTATTTGGTTTCATGTGATATCTGGTGTCTTGAATTGATATTATTGAGCGTTTGTGTGGATATCTCATGTCATATGTGCTCTTTCTTTTTTTAGTTATAATCTATGACTAATTAATGTTATTTAAATATAAGTGCTAGTACCGGCTTGCTTCCTTTCACATGTCATTCGGATAACTGATTTTTTTGTCCTTTTGTTCACAGGCAATAGCAGACACGCCTTCTTTTATTTTCCTCTGGGTGGGTGATGGCGTGGGACTTGAACAGGGCCGTCAATGTCTAAAGAAGGTGTTTAATCAGGCCTTTAGGACTTTGATATGCTTGTAGATTTTCATCTTCTGTAAGCAAAATTTAATATTTGTTTGTTACTCGATTATTTGTTATAATGTTGCAGTGGGGATTCCGAAGGTGTGAGGATATTTGTTGGGTAAAGACAAATAAAAATAATGCAACTCCAGGGTTGCGGCATGACTCTCACACTCTCTTTCAGCACTCAAAGGTTGGCTTCTGATGTCTTGTGGATATGTGTAGCTTCATTGATGACCTCCCCATTTTTTTTTTTTTGGTTGCATATTTTTTCAAAAGTTTTGGCAAAAATAAAATAGAACTAAATAAAAAAATAAAAAGCGGTATTTTTAAAAGCTTATTATGTTTTCAATTTGATGCAGGAACACTGCTTGATGGGCATAAAAGGCACCGTTCGTCGCAGTACTGATGGTCATATAATTCATGCTAACATTGATACGGATGTAATTATTGCTGACGAACCACCTTATGGTTAGTATCTTCATTCACGCTAATTGCTGTAGTAACCTTTTGTTTCCCTTCTTTGGATGACACTCGTTGTTGAAAAATTAGTAATAATGCGATCGCTTTCCTGCGAAAAATTCATTTCGACTGCAAAATTGTGGGAAAATGGTTGTTGTGACACATTGATATCAGTTTCCTTCCGTGTGTTTAACAATTAATTGTGGACTGATGAAATGAGCACTTACTAAAAGTTTTATGCCATTGAAATTGCAGGCTCAACTCAAAAGCCTGATGACATGTATAGGATAATTGAGCATTTCGCCCTCGGCCGTAGGAGGCTTGAGCTTTTTGGTGAGGATCACAATATTCGGGCTGGCTGGCTGACCGTTGGTAAAGATTTGTCCTCGTCAAATTTCAATTCTGAGGTACAAGATTGTGCATGCATGCATTGACACACAAGATTTCCATTTTTTTCTTTTTATTTTTTTCTTGGAATTTCCAGTACTCTTTTTCTTCTTCTTCTTTTTCTTCTTCTTTTTGTGTGTGCTTTGTGTGCGGGCATGTGTGGGGGGTAATGAGAGAAATTTCCGTTACTCTTAAACGAAATGAAAATCATGCTCCTTACAGAAAGAGGGTGAGTTAAAGAATATTGATGCTAATTTGTATATTGTATGTCGAGCATTATCAAATGTCAGCTTGTGCGGGTTTGGAATTAGGCCTCTCGCTGTTTCAACCTAGGATTTGAACCTTATTTTTCCAATGATTGTTTTTCTAAGTTACTTTGCTGGTCTTTTGTAACAAGTTCTGACTTGGATTTGCCTGATGATCCAGGCCTATACCCGGAACTTTGCTGACAAAGATGGAAAAGTGTGGCAAGGAGGGGGAGGGCGGAACCCACCTCCCGAGGCGCCTCATCTTGTTGTAACGACCCACGACATAGAGTCTCTTCGGCCCAAATCACCGATGAAAAACCAGCAGCAGCTGCAGCAGCAACTGTCAGCATCGATTTCTCTGACAACAGCTAATTCTTCCAGTAGACGAGCTACTGGAAACTCGCCTCAAAATGCAACCGCTTTAAGTATGAACCAAGAAGCAAGTTCCAGTCTGTCAAATCAAGCTCCTTGGGCTTCACCAATGGAGGGTTTCAGAGGTCGAGAGGGAAATTTTCCTACGGATGACAAGATTTTTGATGTCTATGGCTACGGCGGGGGGGTAAATGGAGAGTATCTAGATTTTGAGTCCCACAGACAAATGAATTTGTTGTGACAAGGCACTTGGCACAAAATTGTGCTGCAATGTAACATGTAATTTTTTTTCTTTTCTATATCATAAATGAAAAAAGAAAGAAAATAAATTTAGTTCCCATGAGTACGTCCTCAGTGGTACCGCTTGCTGTTTGCTTGCTCCGCCCGGTTTATGTTCGTTTTGTACCCCCGCCTGTTCATTTTCTGGACTTATGATCATCATTATACTAAACAATTAATAATTAGTAATTAATATAATAATATTAGAAATTAAATGATTTATTAAATAATCAAGTAATCAGTAATTATTAATTAAATATGCTAAAGAGCCCCTCAAAAAAAATAGTGGCCGAAATTTTTAAGTCAATACAATCATATCCGAGCATCTATCAAAAAACAATCCATAACCGAGCATGGGTCTAATGATTTCTCCATCATAAGTGCCATTGTCATTTGGGAAATCTCGTGTAAAAAAAATGTTTTTACTACGATTTAATGTTTGAAAACGTGCACTACTAGTGAGAAGTCCTCACCAGATAAAAGACCCCAAAATTTGCATAGTTCATGGTTTAGACTTTAGAACTGATATTTTTCCTACCATTCCAAATTGCTATATAATTCTTAAGTTGAGGGCCAGCAATTATGCTTTTGAAATGAACATCTTTGTGAAGATCCAAAGGATCTTAAGTTTCTGAAAATTTTGGGAACCGTTACGTCTTTATGGGAAAAATAAGTGTTTACCACAAATGGATTCAAGAAACACCCAAAACTTGTCGTTGATATCTTCAGGAAAGATGGAATCTCTAACAAACTCAACGGCTCTAAACTTAAAATTGCGAAAAGACAACAATCCGAGTGTAGACTTTTCTTAAGCTGTTTCTTCCTGTTCCTGTGACGTCTCATGTCTCGCTGCCGGGAAAGATTGGACTGGCTAAAATGAACGCTCTTTAGATGTATTGATCTTCTGGACACTTTGATTATAGGTTGTGGTGCTGAAGGGATTTTCAACTGGCAGTTTCTTTGACAGTAGCTGCTGGAGATGGTTTCTGTTCTTGCCCTTGCTCTTGGGAACTAGCTGCTATCGGCTGCTGGTCTCCAGCTTCTAAGTTCTCCCCTGCGGTATAGGTGCCGTCTGCAGAGGAAACGCTGTCTGCAATAGGTGAATCATGATATTTGTAGTGTTAGTGTCTTGTCACACATAACGCGTCAAATGTGTTTCCAGGAAGACTGACCTTGAGAGTTGGTTTCAGCTTCAAGCTGGCTTTCTGACTGCAGTGGTGTCTGTCCTCGCTGCTGGGCAGCGGCTGCTTTTAGCTGCTCTTCGGTAACTTTTAAGTACTCCTCACTGGTGTAAGCATTGTTTTGGGTTGAACTGCCATCTGCGATAGAAAATAACAAAGTTCCAGATCTCTTCACAAGAAGGGGGATAGATATAACTATAAAAGTGCAAGTGGGAAACAAAATTGATGCGAATGAGTGCCATTGACACGATTGTTAATGAACCAAAAGTTGTGACTTCATCACTTGATTGATAACAAAAACCAATAAAGAGAAGAGAAAAAATCCTATGAATCACCATTGGTGATGCAATCACCAGTGTTGGCACATCAAAGTGCCACATAATAATGTGAGCCCTAGTAAATTCTCTTTTCGCCACGTGAAAGTTCTATTCTACACTTCTACTGTCACAAGTGTGGTGCTAGTGATGTGCAGTGCTCGAAGAAGATTACAAAAGACTGCTTGTGTCACTGGGCAGTACACTGAACCCCACTGTAAGGTCTAACTGCAATGGAAAAGTATTAGATTATGTACACATTTAAGATATTATTGGTTTAACTTCTTGCTTGTAGATAGACTAAAAGAAGGTAAAATCTTGTGAGAAATATTTAATATACATCAATGTAAAGAAATAAAAGAGACAACAGTAAAATAATTTGAAGCTTAGAGCTTCCAAAATACAGTACAAGAAATAGAAACAATGGGCTAAAATTTCACCAGTAGTTTAAGAATCTCGTTGAGTCCTTCCTAGCAGCTTTTGCTTTTAAGCATTGTTCTTGAAGCCAATAATAACTAAACTTTCAGGACGTCGCTTTGATTATTACAAGCGTGCAAAAGATACTAAATAACACATAAATGAAGCAGCCACTAAGTACCAGCCACGTCTTAACACCACCCTAAATATTTCAAGAGAGTCTATATCACTCACTGGGGTCAGCAGCCATCTGGTTACTGAAAATTGATTGAAGACTGGGAGGGTTGGTTTTGTTGTCTACTGGTGGGGTTGAACTTGAAATTTCATCCAAACCAATCTCCTTTTCGAGAGTGCTCTTGAATTCCCTAGAAACTTCCTACGTGGAAATATAGATTACAGCCATGAATAACACATTCAAAAGCAAATGCTTTATTATATGTAGCTACCTGAAGTTCTCTAATGGTGGGTTGAAAAGCACGCAATGTCTTCCCTAGACTCCTGGCAACCTGCGTCAGGGTAGATTTTTAAGAGATGTCAAAATGTTAGTTCAGTCAGTAAATATAAATTTCTTAGAAAGAAATCTCAAAATCTTGATAACTAGACTCTCACACAGATTATCACATTCAAAGATAGTGTGTCTCTTTGTGCATTCGACTATCAACATAGTACTTCAAGATGTATTTACAAGATGATGCTACAATTAACCGTTCAGTATTGTCTGCAATAAAGTGCCATAAACAAATTTAAAGCCAACAAACCTAAATAGCTCTCCAATTCCAAAGATTAAGAGAGCCATAGCCCATACTCTTTGAGATGTATAAATAAAGGGATATTCTGTTGCAGAGTATGAAAAAAAAAAAAATCTGTTAAAGTATGATACTTTAATGGCACTTGATGAAAATTTGACAAGTAAAACCTATGTTCCACTGGTATGCAATTTTTCCCTACCTACGAAAGAATTCTCCTACCTAAGTAAAGATGGATATTGCATTCAAAGACTTTCCACAACTTTCAGGGTGGGTCAAATATAAACTTCTTGTCATATCGCAAATGATGTTCAAACCTACAGCTGTGCTTGATAAAGTTGCACATCAATTTATTCTCCAATTCCGTAGGGACCTTACTCCTTTCCAATAGCATAGTAACATCTGCCTAAATTCAGTTTTTTTCCCCTCTTTCATAGATCAAGATAACTTTTTTTTTTTTTTTAATAAAAAAAATTGCCCCTAACAATCACTCTAAAGAAGCATAAATCATAAAGAAGTCTAGTAAATCACACAAATTTAACACAAAACAACATAAACAAGAGTCCTTAAAAAAAAAAAGAAAAAAAAAGAAGCTAAACCAACCTCAGCAAGACCTTTGGGACCAAAAACCAACAAAGCAACCACACCAATCACCAGAGCCTCAGGAGCTCCAACCCCAAAGAGAGATGCATAAGCCACCCTATCTTTACAATTCTTCTTCTCTGCAACAAACATCATAACAATTAAAAATTACTAAAAATTTCTCCAACACCCACAAAAAATGAGGCAAGGACAAGGAAAAAAAGCAACTTGAAGATTAAGAACAAAAAAACCCATAAACCCAAACTAGAAAAATTACCCAATTTCAAAGATCTCCAGGTCACTGAGACACCCAGATGCTTCAAACCACTCCATGATGAGAAAGGACCGAGACAAAGTCGAAGTCTTGCGGTTTTGGGGTTCAAACTTAGAGAAGAAGAAGAAGAAGAAGAAGAAGATAGATTGTTGAAGATGGTTGGTTTTGTTGTCGTTGAAGACGACGAACACAGACATGTCGGAGCTCGAATCGCCGAGGAAGCCATGATCGCATTCACGATTGAATTTGAGGTCATTTCCAGATTTTTAAGGCGTTTTGAGCCGTGTGCTTCTCATTTTTGTTTCTGTCCGAACCATTTTTTTAATTATCCAAAATTAGTAAGAAGCTGAAATTAAAAAAAAAGAAAAAAAAAAAGAAAATTAAAAGTCAAGTTCAATTAGGACACAAATTGGTCTCAAATGTCCACTGCTCTTGGCCCAGACATGGCAATGAGGCTGAATGTCATCTTCTGATTGTGGACATTACAGTAAGCCCAATATTGTGTTTAATGGGCCATCTGGTTGGGCTTTTCTGTCTATTGGACTCATCTGTTTACGTAACCATGGGCTTCGGCCAATCTTGGGCCTCCAGCATCTCAATAATGAGCCTTTTAGAAAGCCCAATTGTTTAGTCACGATCAAAGCAAATGTGTGTGGTGATGATTGTGACCTTGATGGGGCTACCAATATTGTTGTCAAAAAAAAAAAAAAAAAAGGGATTGCAGTTGCATGCAGCTGTTTCGCTTTTGCACTTATCCTCAGAGGATGCCAAAGTAATTATCAACATTTTTTGTTAGAAAAAGGTGTGGGATCTTAAAATTTTGAATAATAATAAAGAATTTCTATAAATAAAAATGATAATAATATTAATAATATTTCGTGGGATATATATTAAAAGCTTTTAGATGAACCCCCACCTACTTGATAGCTTGAACATGTGGTGTGCTGGTTTAGCTTTTGGCTTGTGGGACCATAAAACCACACCTAAAGCCATCCCATTAGGGGGTCTGCTTATGAAATATCCAGTGGTTGCAACTCCTTGTGGGCCCCATGACCTTTTTTATTCTAGTTATGACTTTACAGAGTTGTAAAAATTAAAAAGACAGAGAGGTAGGAAAAAGAAAAGATCATTTTATCATAATTCTCAACTTTAATAGCCCATCATTCAGTGAAACGTCCGTGTAAAAAGTTCAAAAGCTAAGCTGTGAAAAAACTATTATAAAATCCTAGAGGATCAATATTGGTCCGGCTGCGTTTGGATTCGAATAGCACTTTTTTTTTTGTGAGAGTGAAAAAAAAAAAAAAGGGTCGATGAGCTATAGTTTACTCTTTGAACGTAATTAAAGGGATTTTTTATATATTAAAAAATGTCTATAAAAAGCCATAACGACTTTTTTAGGAGAAAAAACACATCATTTTAGATCCATCAATTAGTTGATGAACATTGAAGTGTTAACTTGTAAATGATTTTAAGCACTTTTTCATGGATTTCAAACCCAAACCAGTGATGCTACGACCACATCAAAGAACGTGGGATAAGACTTGAACGACCAATCAACTTTTTTTTGGGGTATTTACCCTTTAAATCTATTTTTTTCCCTCTATATATGACTTATTGTTATACTTTTTTTTTGGGTGGGTTGGACAAAATGTTTTCCCTACAAAACGATCTTCTTTTCTCCTATACGTTTGACATATTTTCATACTTTTTTTGTTGGTTTTGGGGTAACAAAGTTCATCATGTTATCCCTCAAAAAAATAAAAAAAGGTTCATCAAAACATCTTTAGCAAGTATTTCACAAATTCAAGCTTCTTAAAGCACATTAAATCAGACATTATTTCAAAAACTGCACGTTCAGATTCCATGCAGTAGTGCATTCATAATTTTTAAAAACGGGTGATAACTTTAAATTTCAGCAGTGAATTTTAAAACTAAACTTTATTAGATCACATCCACCTCTCTTCATTTGCGTTCACTAACAAAAAATAAAGACAATATGGAAGACTGAATAACATATTTGTTTCCATTTGTACTAATAAATTTTGATCAGATCACGCACGTGATTACAACCAAACCAAATCTTAGCCTAATATCGTGTCAAGAATTTAGCAAATTAATTGGCCCTTTAGTGCCATGAAAAAATAACCTCTTTTTTCTGGTTAAAACAATATATTTATATATATATAAATATACAAAATAAATAATCATGGTTTTGAACTCATGAACTGTACAATACAACATCCCTACCAACTTACACACATGCACATTAGAAAAAAGGCATAAGTTTAGAGATACAAACAACTTTTTATGTAAACCACTCACATATTATAATAAAAATAAAAAATATTATAATATAAAATTTTTATATTTTATAATATTTATAATTTTAACCAATAATTTTAATTATTAAATATTTTTTAAATACATGTATAAAAAAAAAAAAAAAAAAAAGAAGAAGGAGGCAAACTGGGTGATGGATCACTAAAAAGCGACTTTCAAGAGGTTAAAAGGTAAGAGTTAATGAAAAGCAACTTTTTTGAGAGAGAGAGAGAGAGAGAGAGTAATGAGGCCAAAGAGAAGAGGTTGAGATATCATTATCAGAAAGGAAAAGGATAATTGGCTGAAAGAGAACCACCCGTGCAATTTTTTTCTTTTATTTTTTATTTTACTTGTATGTTTGCGAGAAAAAGAAAATAGAGAGAAAAAAGAAGAAAAAAATTTGAAAATATAAATAAGAAAAAGAAAAGAAAAGAAAATGAAAGAAAAAGAAGAGAAAAGGAAAAGGAGGGGGAGAGAGAGGGAGAGGGGGTGTCACTGTCTCACGCACGAGGGGTGCGCACAAAAACCCATTGAATGCAAAGTAGATGTGGTTCTGCACACGTGCACACCTTTGACGAATGAAATCACGGAAAAGTTTTTGCATTAAAAAAAGAGAAAGTAACAACAGAAAACAAAGAGAAAAACAAGGAATAATCCTAAAAGACCCTTTTGACGGAAACACCCTCATAATTACTCAAATTTACAGAGTATTTTCTCTTTTATTTTATTTTTATTTTTATTTTTTTTAGGTTAAAAAGTTGTTGCTGAAGTTACATAAAGAAGACTAACACATGAACCGTCCATACTAAAACGTGCATACGTTATGCTCTTTTATCCTTATTTTCTCTGTTGGCTGCCGGAGAGACTTCTATACGTTATTCCAATCATTACTCTTGAAGTCTTTAGAAGGGTGGAAAAAGCATGATAATTTTAAAAAAATAATAATAAATTGAGAATTTTGCAGTACATAAAAAAAATATTGATGAAAAGAGTTCTTATCTATCTACAATTTTCGATAATGCCATAATAATGAATTGTCAATCTTCGAGAAATTCAGTTAATGTGATATTTTTTTTAATTAAAAAAAGCTATATATTTACAGGTGTTATTGCACATTTTTCTTTTTATAATTGATGTTATTTGTCCGGAATGTGTATATCTAAAAGATTCAATTTGGTGGTTGGAAAACAATTTTGAGGAATATTATAAAATGAACCCAAGTGGTTGGAATTTGTTGAAATATATAGCGTTTTTATTAGCAAAAAAGAAAATTAAAAGATATATGTATATATAGATGTACATAAAACAATGTTGATATCTATTTTCATAAAAGAGACTACTAATTTTGGAAGTAATTTTCAAGATTTAAACAAATAGTTTTAACAAACAAAAAAGTTGTAAATTAAAAACGAATGAAAAAAAAGATTGATTTTTTTGTTTTCCAAAAAAAAAAAAAAAAAACCTATATTGCAAATTGCAAACGAATCCAAGTGTGTTTTTGCAATGAATATCTTCATTAGATTTGGCTCAATTGAGTAAATTCCAATTTGTTGGATTGGTTGATAAATTTATATCCCACCCATAATAGGTGTCTACCGAAATTGTCCTTATCCCAAGTTACGTACGGCATGCTATTTCCAAGTGATATGATCATCATAATGCCAAGTGCCTAAAAGCCTAAAACTAATGGGATAGATCTTACATTACCCGTAAACGGCCACGATTGTTTTGTCTAAAATTACTTTTCTACCCCTGTAGGACCCAACCAAACAAATACAATCACGAGGGTCATGCTTGGGGATATATATGGTGGTACAAATAGAAGGGGGAAACAAAGTAGGAACTTTATTAATTGTATGAAAAGAACAAGATCACGAGAATCTCACACCGCACCTGGTTCATAGGTCTATGCATTAATAGCCACCGTTTTTTTTTTTTTTTTTTATCATTCACTTTGTGGCATGATGGTAAATCCCGGCTAGGATTAGGGGCAATTATGTCAATTCGAATGTCGATTTAATTTTTTAATATCTTTTACAGTGGCTGCTTTTTTTTTTTTTTTTTTTTTTTTAACGAGACATGGTATTATTATTAGGCGTTTGAACCATGAAGATACATAAAAATAAGGCGATTAAATGCAAAAGCAGCCCACAAAACTATGCTTTAAGGAAAAAAATATTACACAAAAGAAAGAAAAAAGACTAGTAATAATGGAATTGTGGGAAATAATAATTGGTGGGTCCCAACTATCTTTTGGAGATGACGCGGCAACATTTTGTTGCGAAAAAAGGAGAAACCGGAGCATAAAGACTTGAGGAGAACCACACCAAAGAGAGAGAAAGTTAAGAGAGAGAGAGAGAGAGAGAGAGAAGGTTAGTTAAAAAAGACTTCTTTTTTAGTCGCTTTTCTTTTCTTTCATGCTTTCTTATTTCTTCTTCTTCTCCTTCGCCATTTTGCTGAAACCAGAACGGAGCACTGAAGAAGAAGAAGAAGAAGATTCGGAGCCCAAAAAAATACGATACCCTGATCCATATGTTCTGCGAATATCGCCGGAGAAGACACCGGTAATAGCCTTCGTAGCTGGCGGTGAAAGTCGCCGCCGCTGCCGCCGTAGGGGGAATTCGATACTTGGAGACCGAGGAGTTTTGATTTCTTTTCTTTTCTTTTTTTTTTCGTCGGATCAAAATCGGAATCGGACGATGAGAACCGTTAACAACAGCGTTGAGACAATCAACGCTGCCGCCACTGCTATCGTCTCCGCCGAGGCTCGGGCCCAACCCGTCACCGTCCCTGTAACTCTCTCTCTCTTTCTCTCTCTTTTGCCACTTCTGCTTGTGTATACGTGTTTGTATATACGTGTGTATGTATTGAGTTTTTGTGTGATTTTAGTGTTTTCGGTTCTGTTTTGATGAGTAGAAAAAGTAGGATCTTGACTTTTGATGTTCTTCTTTTTGCTCGAATTACGTTTTTCTGAGCGGTGTTCGGTGTTTTTGGTGGAGATTTAGGCTTCGAAAGTAAATTACTTTCTGGACTGGTTTCTTCTTTTTGTCTTTTTTGGATTTTATTTTATTATTGTTTTCCCGTTAAATTGCTTTCATGTTGTGTTTGGTTGCTTAGAAGCAAGGGAAATCACGGAAAGGAGAAATAAATCTCTTGGATTTAACCAATTATAACTCTTTGGTTATTTTATTCAGCTATAGATTTGTCGAGAATTTGATTTTTATAACATACAAAATTTCAACTTTTTCCTCTTAAAAGTGATATCTTTTATTCAAATTGAACCAAGAAATGGTTCTTGGTGCCGAATTTAGCACTTGATTTATAGCCTATTTGCTTTCTGGTTCTGTATATTCGGGCTTGAACAAGTTAGGATGGTATTAGGTTCTGTATTCTGAAGTGATAATTTTCATTAGAACATCTGGGTTTTCGGGTGTTCTACATATAGAAAACAGATGTTTCTTGTCGTTACGCAGTAACACTCTGCAGATTTTTTCTGCGAATAATCCGACTAGAAAAAGAGTTTAGTATAAGTTTGGAGCTTGAATTTAGGGGTAATGAATTAGCATAGGAAGAAGAAATTAAATTGGTCGTATGACGCGTTACCCTCCCAACGCCTCACCCTTATCTTGTCCCCGGGGACCGTGGTCGTAGAGGAGGTGGTCCTTTTCGGATGGGGTACCATAATAATGTCCGCCTACAAACATTTTTAGGAATATTCACTTTCAACTTGAATAACCCATTAACTTTGAGCCAATTTCACATGTCATGTTCGAGGAGAAGGGTGCATGTGCCTTACATCCCTCGGTTTTTTGGACCCAAAACATTTGTGGAGCCTGAAATTAGCTATAAAACAGTGAACTACCTTTATGTCAAGTTCCATATCTTCACGTGGAAACATGACATTATCTTCTGATGCAAAATTGATGTCTTTTTTTGTAACTTTACAAAAACACTTAATAATTATCTTGGATGTTTTGTCGTTAACTTTTTTAAGCACTTTACTGTGGATTTTTTAAAGCGCGCCATGAAATCTCTATGCTGATCCATTGAAGGCAGAATTCTTCACCTTTTTTCCCCCTCTAGCCAATGCCTTTTCAGCATTACCTGTAAGCTTTGTGATGTAATTCAACTGAGCTCTGTTCCTGTTGATGAGGGCTATAGAACAGCCTTCATTTTTTAAGGTGGCAAGAATTTGACAATTTCTTACATACGTAGCCTTGTACTGACAACGTTGATGCAAATGCTTTCCAAGCATCACCTGTTAACTTTTCAAATATAATTCAACTAAGTTCTGTTCCTGCTGCTCAGGGATATATGATAGATCGCTTTATTTTTTGAGGTGGCTAGAGTTTGACAATGTCTCATAGACAGACAAAGTTGATTATAAATTTATTTGAAAGGTTGTTGTTTGTGTTAAAAATAGACATTTAAAGAGGTTATGATAGTGAAGTATGGTACTCCGTAGCTTTAGTTTCATTGATGGATAGAAGCCTTTGACAATCCTATGATTAAGTCACCAAAACAATTCACTTAACATCATCTATTAGCTTTGTGTTCCTAGCTTGAGAATAAAACAAATGTTGCAAAAATTCCTAGAAGTTGACATGTTTCTTTTTCACCATTTTGCTGCAGAAACGGAGATGGGGAAGCTGCTGGAGCCTGTACTGGTGTTTTGGATCGCATAAAAATAGCAAGCGGATTGGTCACGCCGTACTTGTTCCTGAACCAGTGTTGCCAGGTGCTGCCGCCCCTGCAGCTGAAAACCAAGCAACTGCAACAGCCATTGTTCTACCCTTCATTGCCCCTCCTTCTTCTCCTGCATCTTTCCTCCAATCAGATCCTCCTTCTGCTACACAGTCCCCAGCTGGACTCTTGTCCCTCACGTCCCTTTCCATCAATGCCTACTCTCCTGGTGGACCCACATCAATTTTTGCTATAGGTCCCTATGCATACGAGACCCAGTTAGTCTCACCACCTGTGATTTCCACTTTCACCACTGAACCATCCACTGCTCCTTTCACTCCTCCGCCTGAATCCGTTCAACTCACCACACCTTCATCCCCTGAAGTGCCATTTGCTCAGCTTCTGACATCTTCATTGGACCGAACTCGGCGGAACAGTACCGGTGCCAACCAGAAGTTTTCACTCTCTCATTGTGAGTTTCAGCCTTATCAGCAGTACCCCGGAAGCCCAGGTGGCAATATCATATCCCCAGGATCAGTGGTCTCAAACTCTGGTACATCTTCACCTTTCCCTGATCGACACCCCATTCTTGGGTTCCGCATTGCTGAAGCCCCGAGGATTTTGGGGTTTGAGCATTTCACCCCTCGGAAATGGGGTTCAAGGTTGGGTTCTGGTTCTTTGACCCCAGATGGTGTGGGGCTCGGTTCAAGGCTGGGGTCTGGCTCTCTGACCCCAGACGGCTATGGGCTGGGTTCAAGGCTTGGTTCTGGGTCTATGACCCCAAACGGTCCAGGACTTGGTTCTAGGTTGGGTTCTGGAACTTTGACACCTGATGGTTTATTGGTTGTTTCTGGAGATAGTTTTCTTCTGGAGAGTCAGATATCTGAAGTGGCATCCCTTGCCAACTCAGACAACGGATGCCAAAATGATGGATCAGTAGTTGATCACAGAGTGTCATTTGAGTTGACTGGGGAAGATGTTGCACGTTGTCTTGCAAATAAGTCAAGAACTGCATCAGAGTTCTTGGAGGATTCAACAGCCGAATGTCCGGCTAAGAAAGATGGAATATCAACAGATAACGTTGATAATTTCAACGATCAGCTGTGTGTTGAGGAAACTTCCAACAAAACGCCCGAGAATGTTTGTCGGGAAGGGGAGGATGATCATATCTATCAGAAGCATAGATCCATCACACTTGGTTCAATAAAGGAGTTCAACTTTGACAACACGAAAGCAGATGTCTCAGTTAAACCGACCATCGGCTCTCAATGGTGGGCAAATGAGAAAGTAGCTGGGAAGGAAGCAAAGGCCGGTAACAGTTGGAGTTTCTTCCCAATTCTGCAGCCTGGGGTCAGTTGACAAATAGAGAAAAAAAGACTTTGAAACAAAGAAATGGATTTGCAATGGTAAAATCACTAACCCTTTCTGTTGTAAAATCTAGAGAGAGAGAGTGTACAATTTTGAAGCACAGCTTGGTAAAATTGGGATCAATTTATTTGATGAATGAAGTGCAGCAGCAGTTAGAGAAGAGCTTCTGAATGTTTCGTGACCCAAAGACACGATGCAGAAAGGAGATATAGCTTGTAGGATTTGCTAGTGTGAGTAGTGATAGCTAAGCTAGCGCATTCTTTACAATTTTCCTCTTTTATGTTACAGCAAAAGGATAGCGTTTCAGTATAGTGTTTTGTTGTGGGCTAGATTTTCTTGTAATGTGTACCAAAAAAGAAAAAAGAAATTAAAAAATATTCTCCACATAATAGTACCTCTGACTTCTGAGACGAAGATCATCTGATGAGAATCTATTTGGGAACCATGTGTCACAGACCCGTTTCAGAGTTTTGACTTCTAATCTCAGATCTCCATGTTAAATCTTTACTGCAAAAAAATATACTGACCAGTGGACCAGGCTTTTCTAAGAGGACACTCCCTATTAAGAGTCTGTTATGGGTTTTAATTTGGGATAATGTCCTTCCAAAGAAACAAAAAAACGTGTGGGGGAACATGGACCACATTTAAGTTTTAATAAGCGTCGAAAATTTCACACTTTTTCATGAATGTTTTGAGTACCACTCATTATAAGCTCTTGGTTCCAACCACTAGGGAAGTAGTATTATTCTTTAAGGACTAACTACACTCGTTAAATCAGTGAGAATTGAGTACTAACGTCCTTGAATTATGTAGGGCTTACATTTTTTGACTGGTATAGAAAATAAGGCTAATTATGGATTATATTATTGCCATTGAATGGTTGGTGCCAGCAGGATCTTATGCTGGCTAAGGGATAAGCCTCAATAATGTCAATCATCATATCATATACATGTATAACGGCCAATTTTCGTGTCCCTGTCCTTTAAACTTTGCCACCAATTCATATACTACAACCATGACAGAAGAAATAGACTCTGGTAGCATTGGGCTTTTCTCAAACTATGAGAGATTCGGAAACCCTATTTGGAAAAATAATAATAATAATACTGATAAATTGTTGTATTTAAAGATAGCGTAGAAAATAAAAAGCGTCTGACATATAGGTTTGATTAAACTGTAACACGTTAAAGTTTTATATTATTTATGATATAAACTCATGAGCTTAAACTCATTTGCCAAATCGTATGGAAATTTTTGCTGTAACTTTGAAGCTCATCTTTGAGAAATTAGTTTTCAGTCTTCTGTTTTTCTTTAGTTTCAAAAAATGTAACCTTAAATAAAAAAAAAAAAAAAAAAAAAGAAGAAGAAACTATTGCATAACAGGGAATGAAACCGCTGTCCCACAGATAAAAAACCCTGCATGTTAGCTACGTGGAACAAGGTGAATACACAAGATATTACCTACATTATATATATATATATATATATTAATAATTTTTACACTAATTATATATACTAATAGTTTTTATGTAAAACTTGTCATATGATTTGCCCCGACACGTCATGTCGTTGTTGACACAGATGTTTCCTCACGTTTCTTCGTGGCAATCCTCATGAATAACTGTTCTTACAATGGTTAGACTTTTTTGTTTTAATTCATATAATTGTTACTTACCCTGATGCGTTTACGACAGCAAATCGAGTTTGTTTGCCCTGTTGTACAAGAAAACAATGTAGGACTTCTCAACTTTCACTTAACCTGCTATGCAACAACTTGGAATGGTCAGAATTGTTTCATAATTTCTCTTTATTAATACGGGTTTAAGTAGTTTTCACAGATGTACAAGTCAAAAAAGAGTTTAATGTACCTAAACAAAATGTAAGCCACTAGGACGGTATTTTTTTTTTCCTTAAGTAAGAAGGGGAAGATGAGGTTTGAAGTTGTTCTACGAGAAAAACCCAATTTGACTAACTACAAGAATAATTAATTCCCATAATTGCTAAAGCTAAGTTTGGCGAAAAGTTGCTAGTTTCCAATGGGGGAAATGCATGAAATTTGAAAATGTCAGAGGATGATGGTCTCATCAAATATGTTTTCATGTAAAAAAAAATTTTGAAGTTTATTGGATAAACATAATACTTGTACATAAAACGCCTAAATCCCAATTTATTGGAATCTAAAAGTTTAGTCAGTAATGTTTAGTGACATGCTCAAAATACTAGTATGCCAAGTAGAGAAAGAAACTAGCTTTCCAATCATATTCCAAGACATAAAAAAAGGATAAATACTCTCTATTAAGAAAATTTGCGGATGAAAATGGGGGAAAAAAAGTGTGATAAGAGTCTCACAAGAGGATGGCATTACATTTTGCTAAGAAGAGGCTTATATTACTTGGACCATTTTAATGTTTCAATAAATAGGTTTATTGGAGAAAATAACGACTTTTTGATATCCAATAATTTATTAATAACTTTTGAGTAAATTAGGTGTGTGTTACTTTTTTACTACATCTATTATATTCTATCACTTTTTACTTTTTTATTTGATTCATATAAAATTTTCAAGCTAAAAAGGTCAAAATATTTTTAAATAAATACATATTTGCCAAACTTTAAGTTGAGATATTTAGAAACAATAATGTATTTATATTTATTGAAAATAGTATCCTTTGAACTTTCTAATATGGAAGTATTAAAATTAAAAAACAATACAACATAATTGGTATTTCTCAAACTGGTCCATAACTTTTTGTCGTCATATCAAAACAAACTCACAATTATTACTTTGTTCTTGGCCGGAAGTCACATTTTCGCATTCAATTATAAGCTTATAGATCTAATCCTAATCAAATATTTCTCTCTTTTAATTTTGTATTTTTCTTTATCAATTTAAGTGTCTTATTTATAATTTTAGAGATCTAATCAAATGTTCTCTCTGCCTTAACTTTGTATTCCCCTACTTTTAGTTGTCTTATTCTTTGTGTAGTACATCTCTAATTTAATTAATTAAAAAGAGTTTGGTGCCGCACATACTGACATCCAATAATTCAAGCAAGTAATTTCCCTTTTCAACAACGTGACCTTCTGTGAAAACCGACAGTCACAAAGCCAAGTAACTGGGAACACATGTCACAGTTTGTCTTCTTCCAAATCCCACTTGACTCGTTAGCTCCAACACACCCCTCTCTTATATCCCCCTCTTCCTATTTCACATCCATGAGATTGCCATGAAAACAAGATTGGAAATCCCACCATCATAAAAACCTCAAAAGCCTTCAATCTTTCACCCCAAAAAAAACAAAAAAAGTTTATTCAATTTAGTCCCCACTTTTTTGGTCCTCCTATCCACCGGGGAAAAAAAAAAAAGCCCAGCCCTCTGCTGATCCTCTCCAATAGCTATGGTAAACATGAATGCCATATAAATACACATAAAAAGAGCTACAAAAATCTCGACCTCTACAACTACGAGTAGTTTTCTACGCAACCCAATACAAAAATGGCTATGGCGTCCGCTGTAAAGGTGGTCTTAGGCTCAATAGCGTTCGGGATATTCTGGGTAATGGCTGTTTTCCCGTCAGTCCCATGTCTTCCCATTGGCAGAACCGCAGGGTCTCTCTTAGGCGCCATGCTGATGGTGATCTTCCAAGTCTTGTCCCCTGACCAAGCCTACCACGCCATAGATCTCCCAATAGTCGGCCTCCTCTTCGGCACAATGGTCGTCAGCGTCTACCTCGAAAGAGCTGACATGTTCAAATACCTCGGCAAATTGCTCTCATGGAAGAGCAGGGGAGCGAAGGACCTCCTCTGCAGAATCTGCCTCATTTCAGCAGTCGCCAGCGCGCTCTTCACCAACGACACCGCTTGTGTCGTTCTCACGGAGTTCGTCCTAAAAGTCGCCAGACAACACAACCTTCCGCCCCACCCTTTCCTGCTGGCGCTCGCCACCAGCTCGAACATCGGATCGGCCGCTACCCCAATCGGGAACCCGCAGAACTTGGTCATTGCAGTCGAGAGCAAGATCTCGTTCGGCCGGTTCTTGGTCGGTGTCTTGCCGGCCATGCTTGTTGGCGTCTCCGTTAATGCCATCTTTCTCCTCTGCATGTACTGGCGGCTGCTGTCGATCAAGAAAGTCGAGGAAGATCCCGCCTTGGAGGTCGCCGCGGTCGAGGCGGTGAATTCTCATAGATTTTCTCCCGCCACGCTCTCCCACTTCTCGTCCATGGGGTCTCAAGATTGGAGCACAAAATTAGAAAATCTCAATGTCCAGAACTCGCCATGTCTTAGTCACGCGTCGTCGAACGTCGAGAGGCTGAGAAACAGGCCGAGCTCGAGCGAGACGGAAATCCACAGAGTTCTCAGCGATGCTCAGGAGAACGACGGAGGACAAAAGGATGTCGCCATTGATGTAGTGGGCTCGCAGAGGAAAGAAGATCAGACTAGTGTTAACGTTGTTGTTGGATGTGTTCATGGCTCGAACAGGATTGCTTCGGTGAATACCAATGGGATGTCTGATACGTGTTCTTTGAGGTCGGCAGATCAGGGAGTGAAGCCGCCGCCATTGACGAACATTTGTTTTCCCAAGAAATGGAAGAGGTTGGTTTGGAAGACTTGTGTTTATCTTGTCACTCTAGGGATGTTGGTCTCCCTGCTTTTGGGACTCAACATGTCATGGACTGCTATTACTGCTGCTCTTGCTCTTGTTGTTCTTGATTTTCAGGATGCTCAGCAATGCCTCGAAAAGGTAAATTCAATGATTCTAATTTATAATTTGTTTTTTCTATTCCTCTGAAAAGTCAATAATAATTTTTTAATTATTGTCAATAATCTTTACATTTTGACTTTTACTTTCCGGTTCTGCTAAGATGTACAAATTCTTCCTCTAAACTACAACCAAGAGTATAATGGTGATGGGATTTTAATGTTGAGGTTGATCGGTTGAAATCATATACGTTTTTTGTGTTTTACTGTTTGTTTGAGCAGGTTTCGTATTCGCTTTTGATTTTCTTCTGTGGGATGTTTATAACGGTGGATGGGTTTAACAAGACCGGGATACCAAGCACTCTGTGGGATTTAATAGAGCCTTATGCGCAAATTGATCGCGTCAGTGGGATTGCAGTTCTTGCTCTGGTCATTCTTGCTCTATCAAATTTGGCTTCAAATGTGCCAACTGGTATGATCTTTGTCAGAGGGTGTTTAAAAGACTAGTTCAAACCAATGGTTTAAACTGTGAATAATATAAACCTCTTACATATTATAATAAAAGTTAAGTTATAATGTAAAGGTTTTATATGTTATAGTTATTAAACCTAAATTGATTGATAGTTTAATCTACTCTTTTAAATACTCTCTTAATTTACATTTTTGTCCTTTTTGATTTCTTTTCTTGAAAGGGCAAAAATAATTTTTCCTCTCGAAGGGTAGGACTTGTCTAAGCACAATCGATACCGGGGGAGGTCTACATGAGAACGCGCAAGTAGTACTTGTATTATGGCCTTTAGTAAAAATACTGCTTTCATATGTCCTTTTCTGAATTTATCACCAAGCTACAAATTAAAAAAAAAATGGTTTCTGGGACTCTTAAATGAACCCGTTTAAGCTGGTAAAATTCTGAAAAGTTATGTATTGTGGGCAGTACAGAATAAACTATATTATGACATTTATATGAAAGAAACGAAGCTACATTAAAAAATTGTTGTGGGTATAGATATTGGTCCTTTTCCAACTTATTTTGAGAACATGATCTTTTTGGGTCATTTTCAAAGTCCTAACTTTATATTCTTTTCTATCTTGAAGAAGAAGCCGTTGTATTGTATGTATTCAATACTTCTCTGGGGATTGTTGTCTTTTCTGCATTTTTAATGTCTTGAAAAAAATTCCCTTGTTATAAATTCACGCAAGCCTTTTTAGCCCCACATACTATACAGCCAGTCAGTCCCATAATGCTCTCTGTTTCACTTTGTCTGCATTTCTATATTACAAACTTTTTTTTAACTTTTTGAAGAATGATGTTATCAGGAATTTCCACATGTAGAAGTCAAATAAACTAAAAAAAAATGAAAAGAAGGTCAAGAAAAAAGTCCTACTTATGCTGCTGCTATACAATTAAATGACAATTTAACTTATCCTTCTTGGCCTCTTAGTATATTCCTCTGACATCATTTCTTCTTTAGACTCTCGTACAATACACTATGCATTCTGTTTATCTATTTCATCACATTTTTTAGGAGAAGTTTGTGATGGGATAATAAAAAAGCTCCAACTAATTCTGAATGATATAAGGGTCATATCAGTTACACAAATTGTGGCAATTCAATGAAAATAAAGATTGACGGTTGATAATTGTACTTATGGTTAGGTTTTGGTTCCTACCCAACAAGAGAATTCTCCTAATTAATAATTAATCATTATTTATTAGTTCACATTTTTTTTCTTTTTCCTTTTGTTCAAAGAGTTTAGTGCACTTTTTTTTTTTGTGACACTCACACAATATCTAAATGGTAAGGAAATTTGACTCCTTAAATACACTTATTGTTACACAGTTGAATTATTCTTGTTCCCACTTATAGCAGAATTTCCATAATTTTTGTACCTACTCGCAACAAGATTTCCCAGATTTTTTTCTCTAAAATCTTATAGTATATTTATTTTTGGATTATAGTTCTCTTGCTTGGAGGAAGAGTGGCAGCTTCAGCAGCCCAAATTTCAGCAGCTGAGGAGAAGAAGGCATGGCTGGTCTTAGCTTGGGTCAGCACAGTGGCTGGGAACCTCTCACTTTTGGGATCAGCAGCCAATTTAATAGTTTGCGAACAAGCTCGCAGAGCTCCACAACTTGGCTACAATTTGTCATTTTGGAACCACCTCAAATTTGGACTCCCTTCCACTCTAATTGTCACTGCTGTTGGTTTGACACTCATAAGATGATTTTTTTTTTTTAACAAAAAGTTACTTATTCTTATTTTTTGTGTGTACGCTTTTTTACATTGAGAATTTTCATATAGAAGTCTTGTAACTTAGAAAGATCATCAATAACAGAAGAAAAAATATTTTCCAATTTGGTCTGGTTCAGACTTAAAAAAAGAATATAAACAGATCGGCTTCATATGTGTGTTTTCTTTTTCTTTTTCTTTTTTTCACTTAATTCTCAATCAATTATCTGTTATTCCTATCTGAGATGGTTTTGAAGAAAGAACAAGGATATGGGGAAAAAGGGACGTATCACTTGACCGAAAAGGCCTAGTGGGGTTCCTTAAATTTGGTGAAATCGATGCCCACGAGGAAGAATTAGGATGGTGTTTCATACAAGTTGCAATAATCATTATTTTGGGGACAAAAGTCGTCTTAGGAATGGTGACCCTTAAATATATATATATATATATATATATATATATATATATATATGCGGTTTACAAGAGCTGCATGTACATATGCAACAATGGCCCGAGCCCGTCCTGCTATAATGATGGATTGGGCCGACACACCCGACACTGTTCACGGCCTGGCCCATAAATATTGGTGGACTAGGCTGGGCCAATGAATGTCGGCCCATGGGCCGGCCCGGCACGGCCCATGGAAAATCATGGGCCGGATCCGGCCAACCCGTCTAGGCCTATAATGGGCCGGTCTATTCTGGATCACAATGAACAATATTTTTTATGTCTTTTTTTTGTTTTTAGTAATTTTGTAAACATCTTATATATAATTATCCCGATTCTACTCTTTTTTTCTTACCAAAGTTTTGTCCCACTGGGTTTTCTTTGGAAAGGTTTTTAATGAAGCAATCGTAAATAAAATATTCCTTTTTATATTTATTTTGACTATTCAAACTTTTATATTTCTTAACTTTTTTAAAAATTCAAAAATAAAAAATAAAAATTAAAAAATTAAAAATTACATGCTTAGATGGACTGGCCCATTTAAACCCATGATGGGCTAAGATGGCTAGGCCCATGGCAAGGCCCAACATGACCCATGTAAAATTGGCCCGTGGGTCGGGTCGGGCTAAGGTAATTTTAATATGGGTCAGCCCGGTCTAGCCCACAAAATTGGTGGCCCAGCCCGCGGCCAGTGTGAGCCTAAGGAGAACGGGTCAGGCCGGCCCGTTCTTGCATCATTAGCTGCATGGTGCTGATAAAGCCACATCTAAGCTCAATCCATGAAAGAGATCAAGGAATGAAATTTTGAAGTTCCTATTTCTGATTTTCGTTTCATGATCAACATTGACTGTAACAAGGGTGTTTGAAAAGTGAGTTATAACAGAGAGTTTAAATTAAAAGTATTATAATACGTAAAAAATTTACAATATAATATATTTTTATTTTACAATGAAACATGTAAAACTTTTTACATTGTTTAAACTAAAACAGATGAGTGGAAACACTTATTGTGTGAAGTGTGAACTTATGTGGCCTTGGCTTAGCGAAGCAGTGCTCGGCAAATTTCCAGCCATGAATTGTGAACAGTGAAAGTGCAACTAGCTTGGAGGTTGGAGCCTTTTGGTTGCTGGAGTCGTTTTATGGTTTTCAATTCGGGTTATTAATGCCCATGTAATAGTCCCCACATTTAGTCTAGAGAATAAAAGGTGAAGCGTTTGTGTCAAATGACACTGGTCAACCGATTATACTCGTCCCTACATCCAGAGAAGAATCCCTCATAGGGTGTTTGAAATTTTAAAGAGTGTTTGGTAGGGTAATGAGAATCGTTGCTTAGAACGGTTTTTATTGTAACATGCGAGATAACAATTTTTTTATTGTTACTTTAGCATGTAAGAGCTTTACACTTATAACTGAAAAAGTGATGTGAACCACTTCTGTCAAACACAAGTTCAGTTTTAACATATTAATTTCAATTATAAATAATGTAAAATTTTTAACAATTACTGTAAAAGATAAAAAATTATTAAAATATTATAGAACTTCACGTGTTATAATTCTTAAGTCAGTTACAATTGAAATTTCAAGCGAGGTATAAAACTTGTATAGTTTTGTAAAAACACACCACACACACGAGATATATTTTGTGATCGTCAGACGCTTTACACATTGCATATCTTTTTCTTTTTTCTTTTTTCTTTTTTCGCTTGAATTGTGATGAATGGAGGAATTTTTTTAACAAAAAGGGTAATGGAGTTAACACGGCAACATCGGAAGAGAAGGGGTAAAAGGACGATGAAGGGTAAAACCAAAAGGAATGATGGGGAAAAAATGGAGGGGAAGGAATAATAAACTGGGAGAACAAGGACGGAGGGAGTAGAGATAAATTTGAAAAAAGGGAGCACGTATGGATAAACGACAACAGAGGCAAACGGTTAAAAAATTAAAAACGACAACAAATTCAAAAAACGACAATGAAAGATAAGACGACAACGAGGCCTCAACGACGATGAAGGGAAAAAAGACAACTAATGGAGAAAGCGATGTCAGAAGGAAAAACGACAACAAAAAAGAAGAAATGAAAAAACGACAACAAAGAGGAAACAAAGTTCATGATTGGATAAACGATTTAAAAAAAAAAAAGAATTTAAGTATGAAACAACATGAGAGGAAGAATAACAGAATATAAGAAAAACGATAACAATTTAAAAAATAATGAAAAATTTTGAGCAACGACATAAAAGTAAAAAACGATAAACATAGGAAAACGACAAATAAAGTATCAAAAGTCAAACAAAAATTTTTAAAAAAACGACGTTGAAGTAAAAAGCGACAAACATGGTAAAACGACAAATATTTTAAAAGTAGAAAACGACAAATAAGGGGCAAAAGCCAAACAAATGATACAATAAAGGGACAAGAGAGAATGCAAGAAAAACGACATCAGAAAGAGGTACGACAGTACAGGGGAAATAATAACACAACAAGAACGACAACGAAGCGAACAAAGACGACTAATGGTGAAAACAACGAATAAGAGTTAAAACGACACAAAATGTTGAAGAAAAAGAATACGACAACAAATAAGATGATGGTGATAATAATAAAAACAAGACATGAGTTTTAACAAGGTTTTTTAATTCACTTTTATATCCATAGCTAAATCAGCATGTGAAAATAAGAGCATGCTTAAAAAACAAGCCTTAAATTTTGACAAGGTTTTTGAATTCATTATTGTTTTTATAGCTAAATTAGTATATTTCACACAATAAGTGAAACTATAGAGTGCTTAAAAAAGGGACCCTAAGTTTGAAATAAATGTGAAACAAACGACAACTGAGAAAGTTGAACGCGCACACACCACACACCCTTGGAGAGAAGCTAGAACAATAATCAAAACACAGAGCCAATCTAATGGGCCAATATTAAGAAAATAGAAAATCCCAACACTATAGAAATCTCAGAATAAAACATAATTAGAGGAGACAAAAGCCGTCCGTCAAAATAGAAGGCCTCATCGTCAATGATAGAGCCATCTTGCCTGTGGCTTTTTTTCATTACGTTTTACACGTGCATTGATCACTTCGTCAACACTGGAATTTCATCTAATTAAGCATATTCCTACTCTGCTCCGCTATATAGTACAAAACTGTCACATTTGCCATGGTTGGTCCCCAACCAATTTTTTAGTCAACTATCAAAATACATTTGATTTCATTTCCATGTTCCACTTCCGCCAATTAGACGCCTAAATTTACTAAAACCAAAAAAAATGCAAAACAAAAAAAAAAAACCATAAACACACACTAATTTACAGTGGTTCACTTTTAATGTGAGAGTTAGTCTATTTTTAGCTGCTACATAAATTCACTATAATGATTAAAATCTTACAAGAGGAAAAATTGCACATCTTCTCTTTATAGTTTTTTCTCTCTATGCATATATAAATAGAGTTACATAAATAAATCTTAACATGTCTTATTTACAAATATATAAGAAAAAAGAAACCCAAAAAAAACCTAAAAGGACCTTTTTGTATCTATCCACGACATAGTGCCACGGCGCACAATGCTCGGCGCTTGTGTCATGACACTAAGCTCTTTGTCTTATGTACAAAAAATCCCTGTCTACGTTAAGTGATAATTTGTCAACGCGTAAATTAAACTTCACACTGTCTAAACCTTGATTCATATTGCAATTTAAACCACAGTATTTTACCATTTATAAAAAAAAGTACAAAATGTGATCAGTTAAGAAAAACAATCGAATAGCATCACATGTGCATGTTGGCAAAACTTGTGGTAACAACAACGATGGTACCTAACATTTTACTTAAAGTAATGTATAGTTTATAATGTGGACATACACGTGTCACACTGTCACTTATGTCCAAAACGGTACTTCTCAAACCTTCCTTTTTTTTTTTTTTTTTTTTTTTTTTTTTTTTTTTTTTTTTTTTTGTGGTGAATGGTGTGTGTAATGGGATGATGAGGACCAATGGCAAGTAGCTAGACAAACATGATAATAAAAGAGGGTGTGGACAGTGGAGCCATGGCACGTGCATTTTGGGACCTAACTAGCCCCCTCTAAATTAGACCAATTTGCATTGTGTCAAGTGTCAACTAGTAAATAGCAATACATCTCCCCTGCTCTAAACCTATCAAATTTCAGTTTCCAACTGGACCAACACATCTTGCTCTAATCACAGTTGGATACTTGCTCAGTTTCTCTTATTACCGAGTCAAAAAAATAAGCAGATTTTTTTAATAGGCATTGAAGAAATAATTTATTAATAGATTTTTGTTTTTCAACGTATGATTTTGTTCAGATTTAATAATATGATAACTATACTAATGATGTGAATAGTCATAGGAGAACGATACCTAATAGGTAAATAATTTTCAGCCGTCTAGTATGAAAAAAATGATTTTGTTTCGATATAATGGTAGAAAAACGTGTACTATCGGTGTAAACAATCATGGGTGAATAATACCAAAAACGAATCAAAACATAAGAACATTAGTTGATCACTCTTTATACATATAAAAGTCCACCCTCTTCTTTTTTCGTGAATTAGTTTGCTGAAATTAAGTTTAGCTAAAATATCTTATATTTTGTCCCATTTCTAGTTAATAGTTTGAAATTCACAGTTGTTTTTTTTTAGGCAAATCCTGCCGAGATTTATCAAGTGGAGGAGCGTACGATCAATTTGCATGGAATCAACCTCTTAATTTAATATGATCAATTTAATAATTGTCTCCTCCTCCGTGCCTTTTTGATTTCCCCGCGAAAGAAAAATGGACCTAAACTTGGCTCCAATAGACCGCCGTTGCTTTTCAACCGTCCTCAGATTTTGGAAGGCCTAGGAATTAGTTTATTTTTTATTTTCCATTTATTATTTTTTCCCTCTAGTGGGTGGATTGTTTTGACCTCTTTTTGAGCCCAAACGAAATAAATTAAAAGAATAAATGTTGTGACTTTAAACAAGTCCTCTCTCTCTCTCTCTCTCTCTCTCTCTCTCTCTCTCTCTCTCCCCCAAAGGGCTTCCTTTGGATTGACTTAACTAAAAGATAAAATATTATTATGAGAGTTGTGAAGAATTCACTCATTCTATTTCACATTGGGTAAATTCATCCTAAAATTTTGACGTCAGTACAAAAAAATTAAAAAAATAAAAATAAGAAGAAAGGAAAAAGAAAAACGTGGTCCAAATTTTTCTGAGGGGTCATTTTTACATGCGAGAAATTTGTTATATATTCATGCTCACAAAATGAAAAATAATAAGTTGTCATATTCACTTCATTTGTACGGTTTGAAGATGACATACATGCTAAATATTTGACTTTTGGCGTGTATTACAAAAGTATGCACTTGTATAAATTGAATTGCAAGTTGTAAAAGTAATATAAATATATATTTAAATATAACAATAATTATAACTGATAAAAGCTTTCTACGTAGCAGTTCTATTCATTTCACGCTGTAAATCTCAAATAATTGTGTCCGAGTTATTTGAGGTTTAAATGTTGGATTTTATTATAGTCTAAACATAAATGAAATATGATATTGAAATTCGATAGGACAATGGCCACAAAAACCATAATTTTCTTTCTTTAATAAGCATCGAATATATATAAATGACTTTTATTAGAGTAATTATACAAAATGTCCTTGCCTTTCCAAAGAAAAAAAAAATCCTTTGAAGCCATTTCATCATTTATGAAGTCAAAAGTAAAAAGAAACAAATGAAATGGAACATTTGATTCAATATTAATGTTATAAATACAATACAAGAATCTATAGTTTCATTCCATTCAATCATTGACTGATTGCGTAGATTTTACACTCACTCTACATAAGACGAACAAATATATTACGAGGAAGTTCAGGATGTTGGCGTGTAAAATTTATATATTTTTAAAGGATGTTTGAATCAAAACACTCATACAGCGATACAAAATTTTACACTGTAATTAATTTTTGTTTTATACTATAACAATAAAAAGTTTTACACTGATTGAGTTTAAATTGTTTGGTTTGAACCAATTCTTCAAACATTAACAGCTAAAAGACGTACAAACTAGTCTTAAATCAACTAGGGCAGTTGAATATTATAAATTTCCTAATGAATTTTACGCCAAACTTTTATCAATCAATGTGTTGATCACTGAAATTTAATAATATGCGCAACATTATCATTTCAGTGAATATCATATCGATGAGATTGCGTGCCTTAGTAATTTGACATTATATTTATTAACAGTGATGTTTTATCTATATTTTTAATAAGCAATAAGGAAAACGACAAGAGATTGTCGATATGAATGGCTGTTATATATTTGCGTAACATGGTCGTCAAAGCCTCTTTAATTAATATATATACTGTCATGAGTTTTTGGTGGTGGAAAAATGTTAACAGTTATCACAATTATTCAGCCAGCGAAATGGATCGAATATTTTTGTGCTTAGCTTTGAACAAAAGCAACCGACCATCCACAATTTGTTTTTGTTCTTTATTAACCCCGAAAAACATAACATTTAATAAAAATGAAGAAGGCACTAAAAGGTTGTACACAGATGAATAATCTTATATATAATTTGCTTGGACCCCACCACTATATCAACCTCATTATATATGCAAAATTTTTTATATATATGTCTATATGTCTATATATATATATATATATATATATATATTTTGTTTCTAACCAAAATATTAGTACAATATAAAGCTCATACATACTATATTGATAAAAATCAAGTTATAATATAAAACACTTATATATTATAATTTACACTTTAAAAGTTTTAATTACATCAGCACTTCTCAAATACCCTTTGATCTTATGGCATAAGGAAGGTAAGGGAGTTTGGGAGGGGTTTTGGAGGAGATTGTGTTTTTGTGTATTTTATCCAAAAAAGAAAAAGAAAAAGACACTCATAAAAAAGGGGTTTGAACGGGTTAGAGTCGAAAAAAAAATATTAATAAAAAAATGCAATATATAATATGTGTAAATGCGTATATGTACACGGACACAGCCCCACATCATAATAATAAATAACAATAGGAAAAAAAACACATAGCCCATGTGGGTTTTTGAGCTATGTGTGTTTTTTTTTTTATTTAATCATATTTGTTTTCCCTCAAAAGTTTAAAATGTTCTTTATTGCTGGACTTGATTTTTAGAAGTTACAATATATTTAGGAGAAATTCAAATATAGAGTTATTTGGGTACAAATATAATATTTTTGGGGAAAATATACATAAGGTTTTTTGGTTGAAAAATTTATGTGGGTGTTTGAAAGAATGGTGGGAACCACTTTTATTATAACATGCGAGAGTTTTATATTGTAATAATTTTTTTATTGTTACTGTAGCATGTAAATTTTTTTTACTATTTATAATTGAATTTATGGTAAAATTTAAGTGATTTCTAATACTGTAAAACACCTCATATACATATTTCACACCCAAAAACTGTTTTTTTTTTTTTTTTTTATTTCTTTTTATTTATTTATTTATTTATTTTGTTTGTCATTCTCCTCCTTTCTTTTTGCAAGGTATTTGTCCTTTGTAAGGACGACTGGGAATCTCGTTTTTGCAACGGAAGTCAAAGCGTTACTTAAGGCGGTGGAGTATTTAACTATTTAGTGGGAATCATTATTATCTTCTAATCGAAATTAAACTCGATTAATCATTTCTTACAAAGAATATGTATCAATAATCTTTTATAATAAAAAATTCAACATTTTCCCCCAAAGAAAAGAATCAACCCCTT